>JAPKLX010003163.1:0-11513 GCA_026898415.1 Leonotis leonurus
AATCAATGTTATTCATCATATCTCTTCTTTCCTTGTTGAGTTGTTGAGTGAATCTTCTTATGTATGGAAGGCAGATCGATTGTGATTACTTTCCTTCTTCATGTCAATCAGGGATTCTCCTTCCAATACTTAATGGATGGTTTTTAATACTGGCGTGGTAAGAGGATATGATGAGTAGCACAATATCTTCTGGTAGTTTTGATAGTTCTATCGATCTGTTGCCACTTCTGTCTGGTTGGTTCAACACTTTCTGTTTGACTGGAACCTTCTGGTTAGGCCTTTTCTGGTTTTAATGCCTTTCTGGTTGAGTGCCGGTTAAACACTCTCTGTTTGAACCACTTTCTGTTAAAGTTGATTTGCTTCAACTTTCTGTCTGAGACTTGCTGGTTCAATTCTTCAACTTTCTGTTAAAGTTGACTTGATCCAGCTTTCTGTCTGAGACTAGCTGGTTCAACTTTCTGTTTGAAAGCTTTAGATTCCTGTTACTTAGAGACAGATAGTAGTAATATATAAAGAACATGAGTAAACCTAAGTATGTTTTTCGAGGGAACATCATCACAACTCAAATTAATTGCGGGGTTCCCAACAATTTCCCCTTTTTGATGATGTCGAAACCATACTTAGTCATATTTAACCAGGGTAACATGAATCATGTTCTGGTGAGGTTAGCCGATTGTTATTTAAGTTGTGTAACAATCAATAACAAGAGAGTTACTGGACAATAAGATTTTGTCTTTAGAAACCTCCACATCAATAGATATATGAGTTGATGAGTACAAGTGGATGGCAGAAATAACAGAGAGAGGAAAAACAGAAGATAAGAATGAAGATCTATCTAAGAAAACCATCTGGCTGCTCCGCCTTTCTTCATCTTCTCTCTCTGTGCATCAGAGACTACCTGAATGCTCTCGTAAATTCCATCTCTCACCCTAGCGTAATTGGGATCGTGATTGTCGATCTTATATCCCTTGATCTTGGCCAGTTGATTGATGTAATTTAAAATGTAGGTCTTGTCAGGAATATTACTGCCTGGTATTGTTGGGCATACCATGTATTCTTTCTCCGGGGCTTTGATCTGTATCTTGGCATCAGATGCTGCTGTTCTGATCCTCTGTATTAGGCCCTGGTCGCTGAAGTTGTCCAGATATCTGTTGAAATCCTCATCTGGAATTGATTCTGAGTATGTAGGTTCTTTCAAAAAATATCTGTTCAAGATAAAACCTTGCTTTACTTTCTCCCAATCACTTTGATCATCCTCTGGAACCCACGCATCATTAGGTGTTTTCTTTTGCAAAGATAGATTCCATGAGAATGGTTTCTTCTTCTTCTTCTTAGACTGGGTGGTTGATTGTGATGACTGCTGCTGTGAGCGTTCTGTAGAGGAAGGTGAGGAGAATGGTGTTTGGAATGATTTTTCCTTGGCTTCCTGAGCAGCTAGCTTTCTCTCTCTTTCGGCTTGCTCTTTGTAGAATTGGGCTCTGAAGAGAGGATCACAAGCTTGTTCCATATTCACTCCGAACAGCAGCAATTCAGCTATCTGATCACCCTCGTCAATTGGTTTCTTTCCTTTGTCGCTGGGGATCTGAGGTGCTTGTTGAGTTGGCTCTGTTCCAAGTAGGGTGGGGTCTGGCCTCGGTGGTGTGGTAGGCCTGGGTTGAGCTGGTGCTGGTGTTTCTGTTTCAACTTCCACCTCTTCTGTCCTCATACTCTTGCTGCTACCTTTGCCTCCCGAGATATCCCCCTTTTCGACATCATCAAAGAAGGTAGTGATGAGTGTTCGAAGTGAGGCAATCTCTTCAGTCATTTTCTCCATTTTCTCTTCAGCTTTTGCTTTAAACCCAAGCAGAAGGTTGATTGTCTGGTTGGAGGCGTCCAGTTTCTGTTCGAGCCTGCTGTTCATTGTAGTCAGTGTTTTGTCATGAGTCTCTCGAAGTTCTTCAACTGCAGTAAGACGAGTGCTCTATTGCTCGAACTCTTCTGGGTTAGGATACAGAAGGTCATTCAGGACTGCCATTTGATGTTTCTGCATAAGCTCCACAAATTTCTCATTTTCAAATTGGGCGAATTGAGAATGGATGGATAAGTCAGTATCTTCCTTCAACTGAGCAGCAAGTTGAATTCCTTTCTTTTCTACGGCAGCACTAATTGTTTCTTGTTGTTTGGCTAAAAGATCAGCTACAAGAGCAGTTGTCTTCTGATTTTTCGCTTCTATGTCATTTAGACGAAGAGAGATCTTGGCCTGTTCAGCTTCATTCTGTAGACGATCATCATCTATCTTTTTATCAAGCTCCTTTCTGACTGTTCTGAGCTTTCTTCGTATGTCTTCATCCATGTCGTTGACGTAATCTTTCTGATGTTTGTTGAAATCAGTGAGTATCTGGGTTGCCTTCTCTTGAAGTGAGTTGCATATATCGGTCATCTGATCTTCAACTGGAAGAGTGATCAGATTGTCAAGTTGATAGTTGTTGAAAGTTTTGGGTTCTCTTTCCAAAAGTTCTTCCATGGTGTAGAAGTTGACATGTTTCTTCAACTTCTGTGCAGCTCCATGTGTGTATATTTCATTGCTTGGCTCGCCACCAATGATCTGTCCGACTGGTTCATCATCACCAGAGTCAAGGTTGATGATTGGTGTTTTCTTGGCAGGCTTCTTGGGCTGGTCTGCTTCCTGCTCTGGTTGAGATGGTGGTTGTTCTATTGGTGCAGGTTCTTCGTTTGATGTCTCCAGATTGATCTTCAAAATTTCTGCCTCATGTTTCATGAGCCCAGAAATGAGTTGCTGGTATTCTGTTCGGACTTCTTGGACTGTGGTGACTTGGAGTAGACTGAGTAAGGTTGCTTCTTCTTTCTTCAATTCGTCAATTGTTTTAGTCTGGAGCAGTGCATCAAAGATATAGTACTCGTTGTCCTTGACCAGCAAGTAAAATTTAACGCGTCTTGCTGTTCCCAAGCTCTCTGGAAGCAAGTGAATGCCAGGAAACTCTTGAAGAACTGAATGTTCTGCCTCATTCTCTAGCAGATTAATAACACTTTCTGCTTGACGCTTCCTTTCTTCTTCCTCATCAACAGACTCTCCTTCCTCTTCATCCTCACTTATTCTTTCCATTCTGTTTGGTGAGGGTGTGGGTGTTCTAGCGGGAGAAAAGTCTTTCTCCTGATGTGGATTATGGCTTGTTTCTGGTTCCACATCACCCGCTGTCACCTCTGTTTCTGCCTAAGTTGCCTCCTTTTCTTGTTCTCTTGTTATTTGTTCTGGTTGTTCTGATTGTTCTGCAGCAGGTTCTGGTGGTGGTGGGGACTCTTGAATTTTTCGCAGTCTGCGTTTCTTCTGTTTAGGTTGAGATGCGGATGTCTCAGTCTCAACAGAGCTTCCTCGTTTGCGTCCCGCCTTTTCTTTTACCACTTTCTCCTTGGTAACTTTCTCTTTCTTCTTTTCAACACCTTTAGCAGGTGGCATCCATGTAGGGTTAGAGCTGCCCATTTCCAGCGCTGCTAGACGGTGCACCTCATCTGGTATTTTGTTGAAAAAGGCCGGCGAAAGTCCCAAAGACATTTCTAACTGATGTTGATCTTTGGGTATGGAGAGGCTTGTGTTGAATTCTACAGCATCCTCCCATACTTGCTGTTTGAAGTATCGTTCCACCATCAGGCTGATTTTGGTGGAGTGACGTAGATTTCTCTTAACTTCTACTGAGGTTCCTCTTCCTCTACTATCATTGGTATAAGTAACTATTTTTGCTTCCTTATCCATCAATTCGAACAGTACTCTGCTCCAGTTGACTCGGAGATTGAGAACAATAGCTGTGAGGATTCAGAATTTCTCAGGGGTTACCTGATCATACGATCCGCTATGGTTGAGAAAAATTCTCTGGACCATTTCGAGTAGTAACTTGAAGCCCGGTTGGAGTAAGGAGCGCTGAAACATTCTCCCAGTATATGAGATGGGTATTACCATCATGATTTCTACTGCCTCCTGCAGTTGTTCGGGAGTGATGTCATCCAAAGACAGGCCTTCATCTTTCAACCGATACGCCTGGTTGATCATTTCGATGACATTGTATGGAGTTTTGCTAGTTCTGTCACCGATTGGCATCAACACATTTGCTTCAAAGCCATGTTTATCATTCTGCCATGTCAGATAGAATGTAGCCACTTGTTTTGCCAAAAACGTGTTGGGATGAGAGGTGACAATATTGCAGAACCCTAATATCATAAGAACATACAGAGCAAATATATGTATATTCATCAGTTTATATGAATAAGGACGAATGTCCACATCTAAACAGTTAATTAGAGTGATGAGACATTTTAAGGAGATCATAAGAGAAATTAAAACAATACTTGTAGCAATTTGCAGATATAAGGAAGATTTAATAAACTCAAAAACCTTTGCAGCGTGTAACAATGGCAAAAATTTCTTCTAGTTTGCGAAATCCATGAGTATCAAACACAGCATAGGGTTCAGGAGAAAGAAATTTCTGAACCTCGGACACATGTTGAAGAAACAATGAAGTTTGGGGTGCCATAATCAAAACGCAAGATGTTTTTGAGAAAAGGTTTGCAGAGAAAGAGGAGTCTAAAAATTCTTAAGTGCTTAAGGAGAGTAGTGCTCAGTGCGATGAAAGTGAAGGTGAACAGTCCTGTGAGAGATATCGCATATATATAACAAAAAGATCAATGGCGTAGATTAAGCTGGTAAATAAAAGAAGGGTTGGATGAGTATCTCCCTTTTAGATTTTCCCGCTTCAGTTGTATGTCTTGCCGCCTTTCCTTGCGTGTGATATACGCTCTAGATCCTAGGGTTGTAGGCGAGCGTGTCCGTATCTCACTCTCCACTGCAACTTTCCTTTTTCCTTTTCTTGCAGGGATTTTCTTGATCACAGTTCCCAAAGATGTGCTAATCATCATAAATATAGAAGATTTAGTAAATCTAGGTCAGAAAATATCTTTGTAGACTGCAATCTCGGAGATTAATTATGAAAAGTGACGTTTTTATCTAGGACGCTTCAATTTCCTCAATAGTTCCCCCTTGACTTAGTAATTAAGAAATAATTTCCACGTGTCACTTTCTTTAATTGAGAAAATTATGACGCGTGAGATTCTTTATTTCCATCTTGTCATTCTGTCATTCTGTAGAACATTCTGTTGTTGAACCTTCTGGTGACCTTCTGTTGTTAACATTCTGGTGACCTTCTGTTGTTAACCCTCTGGTGACCTTCTGTTGTTAACCCTCTGGTGACCTTCTGTTGTTAACCCTCTGGTGACCTTCTGTTGTTAACATTCTGGTGACCTTCTGTTGTTAACATTCTGGTGACCTTCTGTTGTTGTCTGTCTGTTAGACAATCTGTTAATGTCTTTTTGTTAGTTTATCCAGATTTAGTAATCCAAGTTTTCCACATAACATCTTAAATCTATCTTCTGGTAGAGCTTTAGTTAAAATGTCAGCACGTTGGATATCTGTGTGAATCTTCTCGATCTGGATATGCTTTCTCTCCACATGATCTCTGATAAAGTGATGTCTCACATCAACATGTTTGCATCTTGTATGAAGTACTGGATTCTGTGTTATAGCAATTGCACTTGAACTGTCACAGAATATGCGTATCTCCTTTACTTCGATCTCGTAGTCTCTTAGTTGCTACTTCAACCATAGGATTTGTGCACAACAACTTCCAGCAGCCATATATTCTGCTTCTGTTGTTGATGTGGCGACAGATGTCTGTTTCTTTGAGAACCAAGATATCAACTTGTTTCCAAGAAACTGACATGTTCCAGAGGTAGACTTTCTGTCCAGTTTGCATCCTGCATAGTCTGAATCAGAATAGCCTGTTAATTCAAAATTGTCATCACACGGATACCAGAGGCCAATGTGAGCTGTTCCTTTAAGATATCTAAGTATCTTTTTGGCCGCTTCCATATGTGATTCTTTGGGATTTGCTTGGTATCTGGCACATACTCCAACTGCGAAGGTAATGTCTGCCCTACTTGCAGTAAGATACAATAATGAGCCAATAATGCCTCTGTATTGTGTTATGTTTGTTGGTTTGCCTTCTGGATCTGGATCTATCTTCCCGTTGGTTTGCATTGGTATTTTCACCGGGTTACTGTCTTTGAGCCCAAATTTGGTCAGCAGATCGTTGATGTACTTTGTTTGATTTATGAGAATACCATCTGGTTTCTGCTTGACCTGCAAACCTAAAAAGAAATTCATTTCTCCCATCATGGACATTTGGTACTTATTTTTCAAAAGTTCTGCAAATTTGTCACACAGATAGGTAGATTGAGATCCAAAAATGATATCATCTACATAAATCTGGACCAAGAGGATGTTTTCTTTGACTTTGATGATAAACAAGGTCTTGTCAACAGATCCTCTTCTGAATCCAGATTCTAGTAAGAAGGTTGATAATGTCTCATACCAAGCTCTAGGGGCTTGTTTAAGACCATAGACTGCTTTTTCTAGTCTGTAAACTTTCTGGTTTGGATCTGCTTCTTCAAATCCAGGTGGTTGTTCCACATATACTTCCTCTTCAAGTATACCGTTTAAGAAGGCACTTTAGACATCCATCTGGTATACCTTGAATCGTTTGTGAACAGCATATGCTAGGAATAGCCTTATTGCTTCTAATCTGGCTACGGGAGCAAAGGTTTCATCAAAATCAATGCCTTCTTGTTGATTATAGCCTTTAGCTACTAATCTGGCTTTGTTTCTGACTACTTCACCATTTTCATCCCTTTTATTTTTGAACACCCATTTTACACCAATCACACCTTGGTGTTTGGGTCTATCCACGAGATACCAGACTTCATTTCTTTTGAACTCATTGTGTTCTTCTTGCATTGCTGTTATGCAGTCTGCATCTTGAAGTGCTTCATAAGCATCAGATGGCTCTATGCGAGAGAGATAACAGCTTAACAAAGCACTTTCTCCATGCATTCTTCTGGTCTTCACACGATCTGTTCTGATGGATGGTCTTGTATCCATCTCCTTCTCCTGGTCATCTCTTCATCGGATATCACAGGATCAGGTTGATCAGTTGGTTCCTCAAATTCAGGGTGTGCTGTAGATGAGGCTTGGAATGGATTCTCATCTGGTTCTGCCTCTGGATTTTGATTTCCAGCTTGCTCATCATCTGCAATGACTGTTTCATTGCTTTCTGTTGGCAATCTGTTCTCATCCAGATTAATTTGAATTGTTCCCCCTTGCTGTGTGATTTCCCCAGCAGTAGGTGGAGTAACAATTTCTTCATCAACTCTCTTAGAGTTCCAGATTAGAATGTCTTCAAGAAGTATTTCATTTTTCCTTCTTGTAGTCATCTGGTTTTCTGTTTGTCCTTCATCTAATGACATGTACTCAATAATAGACTCATCAAACACAACATGAGGTGTTACCTCCACAATATGAGATTTCTTATTGTAGACTCAATATGCTTTGCTAACATCAGAATATCCTAAGAATATTCCAGGGTCAGATTTGCTATCAAAAGTCCTTAATTGAGACTTCCCATTATTGTGTATGTAACACAAACAGCCAAAGGTACGAAAGTAAGAAATCTTAGGCTTTCTGTTGTTCCAGATCTCATATGGTGTCTTCCCATGTCTGATTGTGATGGATGATCTGTTTTGAGTATAGCAGGCAGTGTATATGGCTTCTGCCCAGAATTTCTTCGGTAAGTTGGTTGCATTAAGCATTGTGCGAGCTGCTTCCTTGAGTGATCTGTTTCTCCTCTCAACAACTCCATTCTGTTGAGGAGTTCGACCAGCAAATGTTTGATGAGTTATTCCCATCTTGTTGCAGTATGCTTCAATCCTTTGATTTAGAAATTCTGTTCCTCTGTCTGTTCTGATAGAGATTATACTCATCTCCTTTTGTTTTGTGATCTTGTGTAGGAAATTAGGGAGTTTGTCTAGAGTCTCTTTCTTCTTCAACAGGAAGATGACCCAAGTGAATCTGGAGTAATCATCTATGATTACTAAGGTGTATTTTCTCCCATTAATGCTTAGTGGTTTGACTGGTCCAAACAGGTCAAGATGTAACAGCTCTAGTATCCTTGTTGTTGAGTGAGCTGCTTTGTTTGTGAATGATAATCTGGTTTGCTTTCCAGCTTGACAAGTATCACATATGTGATCTTTATCATACACTTGATCTGGTAGTCCTTCCACTAACTTTTCCTTAGCAATCCTGTTGATTGACTTAAAGTTTAGGTGGCTTAATCTCTTATGCCATAACCAGCTGGTTTCTGATATAGTCTTGGTGACTAGACAGGTCTCGATCTGGTTTGTCCATTGGACAATGTATAATCTATCCTGTAGCTTACCGGTAAGGAGTATCTCATCTCCTTCCTTATTCTTCACCAGACAGTTATTAGTATCAAAAACAATCTGATTACCATTAGCACAAAACTGACTTACAGAAAACAGGTTGTGACTAAGTCCCTCAACGTATGATACATTTGTGATAGTGGTCTTGCCAACTTTGATGTTTCTATACCCTCTGGTATATCCTTTTGAATTACATCCAAAAGTGACCTGGGGTCCTGGTTTCTCTATGTAATCTGATAGTAGGTTCTTGTCACAGGTCATGTGTTTTGAACAACCACTATCAATTATCCAGATTGCTCCTCTTGCTACCTTATGTCTTCTTGCAGTCTTTTGATCCTGCAATTAATAAGACTTAGCTACCCTTCAACGTTTGGGTGCTTGAATATTAGCAAAGATTCCTTTACGAATCCAGAACTTTTTAGGGCTAGGAACTGAGAAATAGCATGTAATAATGTTCCCTTCATCATCCACTTTAGATAGGGAATGAATCTCAGATGGATGATATCTCTCTTTTCCATCATTTTTCACTCCCTTCTTGACTGGTGCTGTCCTGTTGACATTCTTCTTGTATAATGTCCTGTTGACATTCTCATTGTGAGCTTGAGCTGATTCTGTGTAATAAGCTGGTTGTCCCTTTGTTTGATGATACTGTCTGTTATCAGCATCCTTTATTATCATCTTTTGAGGATAACCTTTCTTGTTTTTCAAGTCTTTTACTTGATCTGGTATTTGCTTCCTTTCTGGTACAAATTTTATTGTTCCCGAAGACTTTTCTGAGTGACCTGGATATCCTAATCCAGATGTGCCTTGTTGTTGCAAATTAATTAGCAGTTTAGCACGTTCGTCACTTTTGTAGATCATCTCTTTGCCTTTCTTGATCTTCTCCTCAGCAACATTGTTTCTGGTAACCAGATCCTTAACTTTTGAATTAAGTGAGTGGATCTCACTATCTTTTCTCTTGATCTGTTCCTCCAGATTGTTGATTTTAGCAACAAATTGTGTATTTGCAGTGCTCAAAATTTCTTCTGATTTCTTTAATCTTTCATTCTCGTCAACAACTTCTCTAAACAGTCTTTTGATGCTTGAGTAGCTTTTGAACATCTCATTGACTTCATCCCATGAGTATTCTGCTTCATCTTCATTTTCCTGTTCCAGATCGTTATTATTTGTGGAATTTGAATAGCAAGAATTTACCTCAACTTCATCTAGGCCGTTGTCTAGTCCTACATAGCATTCATTCCAACTTTCTTCGTCAT
The DNA here is from genome assembly GCA_026898415.1 of Leonotis leonurus. Classification (NCBI taxonomy): domain Eukaryota; kingdom Viridiplantae; phylum Streptophyta; class Magnoliopsida; order Lamiales; family Lamiaceae; genus Leonotis; species Leonotis leonurus. The sequence continues at coordinate 9,576 of JAPKLX010003163.1, forward strand.
CAGCAACGAAAGCTTCATCATTTTCTGATGAGCTATCTGAGAAGTGACTCGAGCTGCTTGAGTTCTGTTCAGCTATCATGGCCTTACGCTCAGATTTGAGCTTTCGATCTCTTTTAGCTCTCAGTTCTTCTCTTTGGCTCTAGACAGATCAGGACAATCTATTTTAAAGTGGCCTGTTCTGCCACATCCAAAGCAGGTGTAATCTGTAGAACTAGAGGTCTTTGTTGATTTAGCATTCTGATGTTTGGATTCATTTTTGTCTTCAGATCGGTCATTGTCATGCTTCTTATAGAAGTTTTTCTTGAAATCTTTGTAGAATCGTCTGTATTTCTTCGATCTGGTCTCCATCTTGTCCATTCGTCTGGCGATCATTGCGAACTCTTTTAAGAGTTTGTCATAGCCTTTCTCTTCGTCTGGAGTAGCAGTCTCAGAAAGATCATCTGGTTTGCTCTTCGCTTTGAAGGCTACCTCTTTATCTTTCTTCGAGCTGCTTTCTGCCTTTTTGGACAGACGGTCTGGTCCTCGAATTCTTTGAATGTCACACTGATGACCTTCAAGGTGATCAAATAAGGCTTCAATGGACAATTCATTAAAATCGCAGCATAGATCTCCCAGCTTGGTGGAAGAGCTCTAAGTACTTTCATGTTCTTCTCCCTTTGAGTATATTTGTTCTTTTTGAATGCAGATATCTCAAGGAGAATTCCAGTGAATCTCATCTTCATCTGCTCTATTGTCTCGCCTGGTTTCATTTTGAATTCATCATATTTGTTGCAGGCAAGAGACAGCTTATTCTCAATCATTACTTCAGATCCTAGGGCTAGGTCTCTTAAGGCTTCCCACATCTCTTTGGCAGTATCCAGATCTTGGATTTTAGCCAGATGTATGCCTTTGACCGTGCTGGAGATGATCCCTTTGGCAAAATCATCAAGATTTGCTTCTCTCCTTTCTTCAGAAGTGTATTTTCTGGGATCCTTTAGCACAGATTCTTTGACCACTCCTGTATCAGTGATACGAGTAGTTTCTTCAGTAATTGCCAATGGTCCTTCTTCGATTACTTTCCACATCAAACAGTGATGTGCTTTGAGGCACATTTTGATTCTGAAGCTCCACTCTCTGTAACCTTAGATGGAGAATTCTTCGCATGCCCTGATAACAGATGATTCCATAGCAGATAGTATGCACGTGAATGAAAAAGATTTTCCTAGATCTATTCAAGTTGACCACGCAGGTTTTATCCCTGTGAAACAAAACAATGGTCAGTCGAACCACTGCTCTGATACCACTTGTTGGTCCCGAAAGAGCAAGGTTTGGTGTATGGGGGGGGGGGGGAATACACCAAATACAAACTTTTCAGTTTACTTGTCAATTAATCAGAGAGTTTAAGCTATTCTGTATAAGAAATTGCTCGGTAGTGACTAGACAGATCGATGTGTAAATCAATAGTAGTTTTAGTCCAAACAGATTACTCTCTTAGTGAGAACACTTAGCTAATAACAAGAGTGATCTTATTATTTTCTGAGTGTTGAGTGAGTGCGGAATAATGATGGATTTAGTCGGTGCTCTTTGTTTAGAAAACCTTTGAAAGCTTAATCGAGTATTTAGAGAATTGATTAAGAATGCAGTTTGTATGAGAGTGACAGATAGTGAATAAAACAACTAGAATGAAAGTGCAGAAAGTAAACCGTACGTCCACGGTCTAATCCAAACTGGATTAGATATCCACTACTAGGATACTCTCTTATTTATACTCGCTGAGAACGAGCCACAAGTTCCAAGCACAACTAGATTGAAACTTATGCACGAATAAAGGGTTGTGTCCCTTTACAAACTTACAGAAAACTACTGTAAACAGGGTATCTTCACGTTAATCCACTAGAAAACTACTAGCTAGCAAATATCTCCTTCTTCTCTCGATAAGACAGACTTGAATCGAGGTTG
>JAPKLX010002093.1:0-15392 GCA_026898415.1 Leonotis leonurus
GACTATATCAATCTGGTTCTAAATATTTTTCTTGATCTGTTCTATGTTTGTCTGGTCCTCTCTTCCAGATTTAGCAGTCCTAGTTTTCCACAAAGCATCTTGAATCTTTCTTCTGGTAATGCTTTAGTAAGAATGTCGTCTCTCTGTACTTCAGTGTGTATTTTCTCGATCTCTACATGTTTTTTTTCAACATGATCTCTTATAAAGTGATGTCTCACATCTACATGCTTGCATCTGGTATGCAAAACAAAATTCTGTGTGATAGCTATAGCACTTGAACTATCACAGAAAATGGGTATCTCCTTGACATGGATCTTATAGTCTTTGAGCTGTTGTTTTAACCAGAGTATTTGTGCACAACAACTTCCAGCTGCCATGTATTCAGCCTCTGTGGTTGATGTGGCAATAGATGTCTGTTTCTTTGAGAACCAAGAGATCAGTTTATTTCCTAAAAACTGACATGTACCAGATGTTGACTTTCTGTCCAACTTGCATCCAGCGTAATCAAGGTTGTCTTCACATAGATACCATAATCCAATATGAGCTGTTCCCTTAAGATATCTTAATATCTTCTTAGCTGCTTCCATGTGAGACTCTTTGGGATTTGCTCGATATCTTGCACATACTCCTACTGCAAATGTAATGTCAAGTCGACTGGCAGTTAGGTAGAGTAGTGATCCTATAATCCCTCTGTATTGAGTGATATTTGCTGGTTTTCCCTCTGGATCAGGATAAATTTTCTCGTTGGTCTGCATTGGGATTTTAACTGGTTTACTGTCTTTTACTCCAAACTTAGTCAACAGATCGTGAATATACTTTGCTTGGTTAATGAAGATGCCATTTGGTAACTGCTTGACCTGCAAACCTAGAAAGAAACTCATCTCGCCCATCATGGACATTTGATACTTATTTTTCATAAGTTCAGCAAATTTATCACATAGATAGGTGGATTGAGATCCAAATATGATATCATCTACATAGATCTGTACTTGAAGGATATTCTCTTTAACTTTGATGATGAACAGAGTCTTGTCAACTGATCCTATTCTGAATCCAAATTCTAGTAGAAATGTTGATAATATCTCATACCAAGCTCTAGGAGCTTGTTTGAGGCCGTAGACTGCTTTTGTCAGTCTGTAAACTTTCTGATTTGAATCTGCTTCCTCGAATCCCGGTGGTTGTTCCACATAGACTTCCTCTTCAAAAATACCATTTAGAAAGGCACTTTTGACATCCATCTGGTATACCTTGAATCTTTTGTGTGCAGCATATGTCAAGAACAGCCTTATTGCTTCTAGTCTGGCTACGGGTGCAAATCTTTCATCAAAGTCAATGCCTTCTTGTTGATTATAGCCTTTAGCTACTAATCTGGCTTTTTTTCTGACTACTTCACCATTCTCATCTCGTTTATTTTTGAACACCCATTTTACACCAATTACTCCTTGGTGTTTAGGTCTGTCCACGAGATACCAGACCTCATTTCTTTTGAACTCATTAAGTTCTTCTTGCATTGCTGTTATCCAATCTGCATCTTGTAATGCTTCATGAGCATCAGATGGTTCAATGTGAGATAGGTAGCAACTCAACAAGGCACTTTCTCCATGCATTCTTCTAGTTTTCACACGATCTGATGGGTTCCCAACAATCTGTTCTGGTGGATGATCTTGTATCCATCTCCTTCTCCTGGTCATCTCTTCATCAAATATCTCAGGATCAGGTTGATCTATTGGTACCTCAAATTCAGAGTGTGTTATTGATGGAGCTTGAAATGGATTCTCATTTGTTCTAGCCTCTGGATTTAAATTTTCAGATTGATTATCATTTGCAATGGGTGATCTGTTTTCATCCAGATCGTGTTGGATTGTTCCCCCTTGCTGTATGATTTCTTCAGCAATGGGTGGAATATTGATCTCTTCATCATTGCTTTTGAGTTCCAGATCAGACTATCTTCTAATAATATCTTATTCATCTTTCTGATAGTCATCTGGTTTTCTGTCTGTTTCTCATCTGGTGGCCTGTATTCAACAATAGACTCATCAAAAACAATATGAGGTGTTACCTCCACAATATGAGAGTTCTTATTGTAGACTCGATATGCTTTACTGACATCAGAATATCCTAAAAATATTCCAGGATCAGTTTTACTATCAAAAGTCTTTAATTGAGATTTCCCATTATTATGTATGTAACACAAACAACCGAAAGTGTGAAAGTAAGAGATCTTAGGCTTTCTATTGTTCCAGATCTCATATGGTATTTTTCTATGTCTGAGTGTAATTGATGATCTGTTCTGAGTATAACAGGCTGTGTAGACAGCTTCTGCCCATAATTTCTTGGGTAGATTGGTAGCATTTACCATAGTACGAGCTGCCTCTTTTAGTGATCTGTTTCGCCTTTCAACAACTCCATTTTGTTGAGGAGTTCTAGCAGCTGAAGATTGATGAGTGATCCCCATCTTATTGTAGTATGCTTCAATCTTTTGGTTGAGAAATTCTGTTCCTCGATCTGTTCTGATGGTAGTTATATTCACCTCTTTCTGTTTGGTGATCTTGTGTAGAAAGTCAGGAAGTTTATCAAGAGTCTTTTTCTTCTTTACTAGATAGATGACCCAGGTGAACCTTGAGTAGTCATCTATGATTACTAAGGTGTATTTTCTTCCATTTATACTTAGTGGTTTTACTGGTCCAAACAGATCGAGATGCAAAATCTCCAGTATTCTTGATGTTGAGTGAGCTGTTTTGCTTGTAAAGGATGATCTGGCCTGCTTTCCAGCTTGACAAGCATCACATATGTGATCTTTGTCATATACTTGATCCGGTAGACCTTCCACCAATTTCTCTTTTGCAATCTTGTTGATTGACTTGAAATTTAGATGACACAATCTCTTGTGCCATAACCAACTTGTCTCTGATATAGTTTTAGTAACTAAGCAGGTCTCAATCTGGTTTGTCCACTGGACAATATATAACCTATCCTGCAGTTTTCCGGTAAGGAGTATCTCATCTCCTTCCTTGTTCTTTACAAAACAGTTGTTAGTATAAAAAATGATCTGATTACCATTTGCACAGAATTGACTTACTGAAAACAGATTGTGACTAAGACCCTCAACATACGATACATTTGAGATGGTAATCATTGCTTTAGTTAATGAATCTCTCTATCTTTTCCCTTGATCTGATCTTCCATATCAGCTATTTGGGCAACGAATTGGGTGTTAGCTGTGCTCAGTATTTGTTCTGATTTCTTCAGCCTGTCATTCTCTTCTACTACTCTAAACAGTCTTTTGATGCTCGAATAGCTTTTGAACATCTCATTTACTTCTTCCCATGAGTATTCAGATTGATCTTCTACTTCCTGTTCCAGATCATTATCATTTGAGGAATTTGAATTGCAAGAATTTACCTCGACTTCATCCAAACCGTTGTCTAGTCCCACATAGCATTCATCCCAGCTTTCTTCATCATTAGCATAGAATGCTTCATCATTCTCTGATGAGCTATCTGAAAAATGGCTCGAGCTGCTTGATTCTTCTTCAGCTAGCATGACCTTGCATTCATATTTAAGTTTTCGATCTCTTTTTGCTCTTAACTCTTCTCTTTGGCTTTTGGATAGATCAGGACAATCTGTTTTGAAGTGACCTGTTCTACCACAACCAAAGCAGGTATAATCTTTTGAGTTAGATATCTTTGAGGATTTACCTGTCTGTTGTTTTGACTCATCCTTGCTATTAGATCGATCATTGTCACGTTTCTTGTAGAATTTGTTTTTGTTATCTTTGTAGAAACGTCTGAATTTCTTCGATCTGACCTCCATCTTGTCCATACGTTTAGCAATCATTGCAAACTCTTTTAACAGTTTGTCATAGCCATTCTCTTCATCTGGTGTAGTAGAATCAGAAGGTTCATCTGTTTTGCTCTTCGAGCTGCTTTCTACCTTTTTGGACAGATGATCTAGTCCACGAATTCTTTGTATATCACATTCATGGCCTTCAAGATGATCAAATAAGGCTTCTGTAGAGAGTTCATTGAAGTATGCATGAAGTGGTTGCATTGCAGCATATATCTCCCAGCTAGGTGGGAGAGCACTGAGTACTTTCATGTTTTTCTCTCTTTTAGTATATTTATTCTTTTTGAACGCAGATATCTCAAGTAAGATTCCAGTGAATCTTGTTTTCATCTGTTCGATGGTCTCGTCTGGTGTCATTTTGAATTCATCATATTTGTTGCAGGCAAGTGACAGCTTGTTTTCAATCATGACTTCGGATCCTAGACACAAGTCTCTTAAGGCTTCCCACATCTCTTTGGCAGTATCCAGATCTTGGATTTTGGCCAGATGTACACCTTTGACTGTGCTAGATATGATTCCTTTTGCAAAGTCATCCAGGTTAGCTTCGCGACGTTCCTCAGGAACTATCTGTGTTGTTACTCCAGTTGAAGTAGTTACCGTCTTTTCCTCAGTGATCTCTAGTGGACCTTCTTCTATTACTTTCCACATCAGATAGTGATGGGCTTTGAGTGCTGTTTTGATTCTAAAACTCCATTCTCTATATACTTGGATGGAGAATTCTTCACAAGCCCTAACAACAGAAGATTCCATAGCAGATAGTATGCACGAAAATGAAAGTAGGTTTTCCAAGATCTATTCAAGTTGAGCACGCAGGTATTAACCCTGTGAAATAGAAACAATGGTCGTTTGAACCACTGCCGCTCTGATACCACTTGTTGGTCCCGAAAGAGCAAGGTTTGTTGTATGGGGGTGGGGGGAATATACCAAATACAAACTTTTCAGTTTACTTGGTAATTTATCAGAGAGTTCAAGCTATTCTTAAAATAAGATATTGCTCGACAGATGATTGACCAGATCGATCGACAGATCGATAGCAAATCAATCCAAACAGATTGCTCTCTAGTGTAAATGCTTAGACAAAATAAGAGTGATCTTATTACTTTCTAAGTATTGTGTGTGCGGAAAAATGGTGGATTTAGTTGGTGCTCTTATATAGAAAACCTTAATGATTAACCATATTGTTTAAAGCAGATTGATTGAGATGCAGTCTATATGGAAGCGTAGGGAGTTAGTAAAAATAAAAAACTGAAAGTAAAAGGCAGAAAGATAAATAACACAGTTGTTTAACGTGGTTCGGGAAATCCCTACGTCCACGGTCTGATCAAAACCAGATCAGATTATCCACTACTAGGATACTCTTCTTCTTTAGACTCGCTGAGAACGAGTCACAAGTATCAATCAAAGCTAGAAGGATACTTATGCACGAAGTAAGGGTCGTGTCCCTTTATAACAGATTACCTCTACGTTACCACTAGAAAACTACTAGCTAGCAGGGTGATGTCCTCTCTCTCGATAAGACAGACTTGAATTGAGACTGGGTTGGTGTGATGTAGAATCACAAGTTGTTTGAAGCTCTTAGTCTGGTTCAGAGATTGATTGCCTTAGCGTGTAATTATTCGATGTAGTGTATGTTTCTCCAGATTTTGAACTTCAAGTATATATAGGCTTGAATTTAAAATTCTAGCCGTTTGTTGATTGGCGTGGATTTGATTGTGGATTGCCAATCAATGATGTCCATCATATCTGCTTTTGCCTTGTAGAAACGTTGACCCAATCCTCTAAGTATGGAAAGCAGATCGCTAACGGTAACTTTCCTTTCTCGTGATAATCAAGGATTCTTCTTTCCAAACCCTATTGGATGGACTCCTATAATGACGTGGCAGGTGGATATGATGTGCAGGGTGATGTCATCTGGTGGTTTCATGACTCTGTCGATCTGGTGTCTTGCTGTGATTATTGATCTGGTCGGTGATCTGGTTGCTGTCTGTTACAGAAGATCGATTTCTTCTCTTTTGTGAAATGTCTTGGTCTTCAACCTAGACTATTATTGAAATGACTTCTATAGGAATGGATCATTTACATGTTAAGTCATCTCCTAATCTGTTCTATATCAGAATTCACTTTATACGTAGTGATCTGTTAACATATAGAACAGTTTAACTCTTAAAAAAAGGACTAAGTGTGTTTCGAGAGATTATCATCAAAACCAAAATACTTTAGGGTTGCCAATAAAATTACTCCCTGATTTTAATCATTTGCCGCCTATTCTATTGTTTGTCTGCACAGGTCAAATCTCTTGACATTCTCTCTCTCCAAAAATATCTTTTAACTTCCTCGATACGTGTTCCGAGGACTGCAGTCATTTAATGTTAAAGTCTTTTTTCCTCACTTTTCTGACAAAAACAACTTTTAACATTATTTTAACATATATTTAAAAAAATATTATTAATGATAATCATTGGACAATAAATAAGGAAAGAGTTGGAGAAATAAATATCATTGATATCTTGTTGCTCAGGTTCCCCCATAATTAATGTCACACTAATCGTTCATCATTTTAACGGCCTGTTTGTACCAACCTTTGCTTAACAATCTGCTAAGAATAGATTGGTTGAAATATGTTAGTAATTAAATCATGTTGACTGCATAAGTGAAATAACCTGTATATCTGTCTGTTGATCGATTTGTACATGATTTGCAGATGGTTTAAGTTTGAATATGGAGCTTAAGTCTTCAATCAATTTGCAAAACAATCTGTTAGTTGTAATATATATTAATATGGTACTTGGACCTTTTGATCGATCTATTTATCGAGGTGTAGACGATCTGTTGTATCGATCTGTACTTTGTACTTGGTCTTCAATTTTATTTCAAATTTTCATCAACTAGCTAGTCTTGTTTCAACTTGAAACAATGAAATACAAAAACTTAACAACCTGCATAGTTAGACTTTGATATCTAATAACTTAATCTTTACAAGATTAATATACAACTAGTTAAATGGGAAGATGGTTGAGCTGATGGATATGATTGGTTTGTTACCAACAAATCGATCATCTTAAATATTAATCAACCTGTAAATTATAAAAAACTTAAGAAATAACAGGTGGATAAGCAATATAAACGACTTGCATTATAAATTAAATGACTTGCTCATTTAAGTTTACCAAACCCTGCTTCCCACATAGCATTTTGAAATGATCTTCTGCTAGTGCCTTGGTGAGAATATCAACTCGCTACACATCCGTATGTATTTTCTCGATTTGGATGTTCTTCTTTTCTACGTGATCTCTAATAAAATGATGGCGAACACAGCAACGAGTGTGAAGTACTAGGTTCTGTGTGATGGCTATCGTGCTGGAGCTATCACATAAGATGGGTACTACATCTATGTAAACTTCGTATACTTTAAGCTGTTACTTCAACAACAAAATTTGCGTTGTGCAACTTCCTACAACCATGTACTCAACTTTTTTTTTGGGAGTTGGGACCGAATTTTTCTTCTTAGAAAACCAAGATATGAGCTTGTTTCCTAAGAATTAACAACTCCTAGATGTTGATTTCCTATCGAACTTGCAACCTGCACAATCAGAATCCGAATACCTAGTTAGCTAAAAGTTATCATCTGAAGGATACCACAAACCTAGATTAGTTGTGCCCTATAACGAAAAATTCTTTTAGTTGCTTCCATGTGAGACTCATTTGGATTAGCCTGGTACCTAGCACAAGCACCAACAACAAAGGTAATATCAGGTCGACTAGCAGTTAGATATAATAAAGATATGATAATACCATGATATTGTGTTATGTTGGCTGCTTTGCCAAGATTATTTTGACCGATTTGTCCATTAGTCTGCATAGGATCGTTGATGTATTTAGATTGATTGATTATGATCCATTCCGAATATTGTTTGACCTGCAAACCTAGGAAAAAATTCATTTCTCCCATCATTGACATTTTATACTTGTCCTACATGAGCTTGCAAATTGAACCCGTATGAGGGGCTCATAAAGGCGCAGGATCCACAAGTTTAATTAATCGCATAAATAATTAATTCTTGACATTTAATACCACGTATGAGAATATAATTGCAAAATTAAATAATTATACCTTCTCCTTTGCTAGTCCTTCGCTTGCGGAGAAACGAACTAATTCATTAACAACGAAGAACAATCCACACCGATGGAATCTTCTCTTGATCCCCTTGAATCAAACCTTGAAAACTTCTAACCTATTCTCGATCTACTACTTGAATATCGTGTGAGAAATAATATATCAAGTATTTAAGAGAACAAGAACAAAAATTAAAGCATTTGAATGCTTCTTAATTTTCGAAAATTCAAGAGAGAATTTATCTCTCTTTGGCCGAAAATCCTAGGGTATGGAAGATGGGATTTTTGGCCACTACGTAAGTCTTTTTATAAATATTTTGGGCTAGGTTAGGGTATCTAAGGTGAATGGATAAAATATCAAATAATAAAATTAATTCCCACTTTTATCTCTCTTCAATTCCATCTATTATTCAAATTTGAATATTGAATAATTCAAAATTAATTTGACTTAGTCAAATCCATAATTTAATTAAATTATTTCCAAGATTTAAATTAATTTGTCCTCCAATTAATTAGTCCATGTAAATACAATAAAATGTAGTTCTATTATAAATATTTATCGACTCCACTATAGGATAAATATTGAACTCATCTTGATTCATTCGAATTACGGACGTAACCCTTTTGTCATTAATTATTTCCCCATGTTTACGATTTTCTAAATCCATTAATTAATTGAATTTGCTGACAACTCACAATTAATTAATATATTTATTCGTGAGTGATCCGTTTCAGACCTTTAATATTACATATGGAATAAATTCCCAACCGGCCGAGTTTCTTACGTAATAAACCTTTCTGAATGCCTCACACGGATTTAATCAGCTCGTGTCACCGAGACGCGATTCTGTACGACTGACAGTCTAGCACTTCTGGCTAAGCCAATCACTACCGCCCAAGACATCACTATTTGGAGTTAAGAAAAACCCACAAGCGTAGATGAATCAAAGCAGCGTATAATCAACACATATACTAATGGCATCGTCACAGATTAAGAAATGAATTAATTTCTGAGACCTCGTTCTAAGTATTAGCACGTTAGAACTTATCTCACTGTGAAACCTCTCAATATGTATACGCAAAGCATGTTTATCCGCTTATACATACCGACATCATTCTACGGGCTAAGGTCAGCTCTCACATCAAATGATATCGCAGCCTTTACCGACTAAACTGTTCAAGTCTGTCTAGACTGTAACTTTATATTACAAAGGAGCCGACTGTGTTACCTTCCATTATCATCGATCAACCACACGGTCTACAATTGTAATAAATGGATTTGTTTGCAATTCAATATATAACAATAATAAATAACAAACCAATGATATAAACATTTATTCTCATTAAAGTGCAGTTGAAAACAAGTCTGATACATCGTCCAAGCATAAAGTATGCTTTGAGGTATACAAACCCTAACAGTAATGGATATCCAATCTATTTTGATTGGACCGTGGACGTAAGGGGTTTCCCGAACCACGTAAAAACAACTGTAATTTTTATTTTACACATTTTATATTTTAGTTATTTTATTCTCTAACCCTTCACTTTCACTCAAACTTGCATTGTTTTAATTAACTCTTAATATATTTGGCTAAGTGTTTACAAAGGTTTTCATATAAGAGCAACAGACTAAGTCCACCATATTCCCCGCACTTCACAGCTTAAGATACAAGATCACTCTTATTTTCTTACCTGCATAACTCACGAGAGAGAACCTGTTTGGACAGATCGAGAATGAACCAGGTGTGTCAACTCAAGCAATCTCCTTTCGAGAAAGCTTAATCTCTCTAATAAACTTACCAAATAAATTGAAAAGTTGGTATTTGGTGTATTCCCCCCCCCTACACCAAACTTTGCTCTTTCGGGACCAACTCTCACACTCACACACTTTAAGCACGATTGTCCTCAAGCGTGTAAATACGACGTGCCCAAAAAGAAGAGGAAAATAAAAGGCTCAAACGACTAGCACACCAACATACATGCATCCAAAGCAGTCTAGACAGATAGGAGTTAGAGCATAAACCAAGTAATGTTCTCAAGCGGTCAAGATAGCAGTGAAGTGAGCATAGAGATGTTCTTTACCCTCTCAACACTCTGTGTTTAGGTTAAGTGTTTACGTTCGACAACTGCTTGATCAACAAAAGTCCAATAGGCTTGTCTGCCTTCTACATGTCTCCACCCAATTGGCCTGGTCAAGACATCTATCCTCAGGTCTTCAAGGGTTGTAACGTGGCTTTGGCAAAAGGTTGGAAAATTTTGGGAACTGGGCTAAGGTCGGTATGAACTATAGTCTTGGGCAATTCCTTGACTAGAGAGCACACTTAAACTTCTCCCGGGCCCTACCACACTTATTTATGGGGTGTATATTTTTTTGGAATTTTTCTAATTTTTCTACCGCTTTCTTCTTTCTAAACTCCCCTCGTGTTTATATAATGTTTGGATTGTTTTTTGGGGGGGTGGGGGGGTGCTTCTTGCCCTTTTTCCTTGCTCCATGAGCTTTTCTTTCTGCCCTATGTTCATCCCGACTAGGGTAGGTCTTATTGGGATTTTAAATATGTGCGTGAGGCGAAAGAAATATTAAGGCTCAAAATTTGACTAGCAAGGGAATATGAATGATCGTAGAAAATTATAAGCTCTGGGCTTATGAACAAAAAGCGCCTAAATCCTCTAGAGACTTCACCAGTGCTGCAGGGTCTTGACCAAGAAAATAGGGCAATTTCAAAGACATATCAAGCCAAACAGTTGTATTTACACACATAAAAATAAATCATGCTAAGCAAGTGTATATAGCATTTAAGGCTAAAAAAATCTCACAGGGTATACATACTCACTTGACCACATTTCCGTCATACCTAGCTATCCTAGAACATGCTCGATCTATATATCAAAACTCCTACGTCTATCATGCTCAAGACACATATACATGTGGCATGTTGGCAATAAAAACTGACTCTCTAACCTAACAGACGCGGGAACCCTTCCCACTCACACACTTTGCTCAAGGCAATGTGCTAGAGCAATTAAGACTCGCTAGTCAAGACTCTAACTAAAACAAGACAAAAACAGAAAAACAAGAAAAAAAAAATTGGAGGACTGAATCAAGGGTGAGCTGGGGGATACTTAAAACCTACGTGCTTGAAGTAGGCCAGTTGGGCTTCCTACATTTGCTTCACTGTCTTGTCGATGCAGATGAGATATGTGGCCAATTCCTCCGTCGGTGGGTCGGGTGAGGGGGATCATGTTGCTTTCACTGTGCTCTTCGTGGGGTATATCGGCAGCTTCTCAATAGGGTCTTCAACTATGTGGGGTTCTCCTTCAGCATTCTCCTCGATGTTAAACATGCGGGTCAGGGTAGCCATGTCGAAGTGGTCCTCTCGCTCCAGGAATCCTTCATAGTCTGACATTATCAAGCCAAACTGCTTCCCGATCAATTTAGGCAGGTGGGATAAAGAGAGTCTCTGCTGGGCTTGGCCAAGATGTTGCGGATGTGGTTTTCTGCGAACGAGGAAAAGTTGAGTCTTTGCTTTTTCTCCATGGCCCATAGTATAAACAGCTCACTCTGGGCACGGTATTACTGTTGTCCTTCTTGCCAAAGAGGTTTATGCCCAAGATGCGGTCACACATCTTGACCGCAGGGTCCACCAAGGCAGACGCCTTCGACTCGCTCCCTTAAAGTTCTTCATCCTGGCAAGGCCCTCCAATATGCGGTTCCACTGCTTCTTGGGTGCGTTGGAGACTACCTTGATCGCTGTCATGTACTTCGGATTAAACTTCTTCCTAAAATCAATCATGCCCAGAATTACATCCAGGTCTTCAACTGCCACCTTCTGTTGCTTGCCCGTGAGTGAAAACTCCATTACGCTAGGGATTTCTCGGACTTGCTCTTTCACGCCAAGCTGTTTCAAGACCTCGAAATCAATGGTCTTCAGGACCACGATTTCTCTCTGTTGGGGACCCTAAAGTATTTTGGTTTTGATGATGATCTTTCGAAACACACTTAGTTCTTTCTAGAGCTAAACTGTTCTACGTGTCAACAGATCACTACATATAAAGTGAAATCTGATAGAGAACAGATTAGGAGATGACTTGGCATGTGTTGGTCCCGAAAGAGCAAGGTTTGGTGTATGAGGGGGGGGGGGAATACACCAAATACAAACTTTTCAGTTTACTTGACAAGTTATGAGAGAATTCAAGCTATTCTGTATAAGAAATTGCTCAAAGATGACTAGACAGATCGATATGCAGATCAATAGCAGTTTAGTCCAAAAAGATTACTCTCTTAGTGAAAACACTTAGCTAATAATAAGAGTGATCTTATTACTTTCTGAGTGTTAAGTGAATGCGGAATAATGGTGGAATAGCGATTGCTCTTGTTTAGAAAACCTTAAGTATTATCCAGATTGTTTAAGAGATTGATTGATATGAAGATAGAATGATAGTGCAAAGGAGTTAGAATAATAAACAACAGAAAATAGATATGCAAGAATATAAAGCACACAGTTGTTTAACGTGGTTCGGGAATTCCCTACGTCCATGATCTGGTCAAAACTAGACCAGATTATCCACTACTAGGATACTCTACTTCTTTATACTCGTGGAGAATGAGTCACATGTATCAATCACAACTAGAAAGATACTTATGCACGAAATAAGGGTCGTGTCCCTTTACAACAGATTACCTCTACGTTACCACTAGAAAACTACTAGCTAGCAGGGTGATCTTCTTTCTCTCGATAAGACAGACTTGAATCGAGGTGGTTGGTGTGATGTAAAATCATAGGGTGTTGAAGCTCTAAGTCTGGATGGCAGATTGCTTGAAAGTATGACAACAGTTTAGCTTGCGAGTATATTCTCTCATTTTCCAGATTTCTAACTTCAACTATATAGGCATTGAATTTGAAATTCTAGTTGTTTGTTGATTGACGTGAGGTAGATGGTATATTGCCAATCAATGGTTTCCATCATATCTGTTCTTGCCATATAGGAAAGGTTGACTCAATCTTTGAGTTATGGAAAGCAGTTTGCTAATGGTCTCTTTCCTTCTATGTGTTATCCAAAGATCTTCTTTCCAATCCCAGTTGGATGGACTTGATCTTGACGTGGCAAGAGCATATTATGTGTAGGATGATGTCAGCTGGTGGATTGATGACTCAATCGTTCTGGTTCCTCGCTGTAGGCATCGATCTGGTTATCGATCTGGTCACTGTCTGTTACAGCAGATCGATTCCTTTTGGCGTGAAATCTTGACTTTCATCCTATTCTAAGTTGAGATTGACTTCTATAGGAATATTTCCTTTACACATTAAGTCATCTCCTAATCTGTTCCATAACAGGATTCACTTTATTTCTAGTGATCTGTTTTTACACGTAGAACAGTTTAAGCTCTAAAATAGCTAAGTGTGTTTCGAAAGACCATCATAAAAACTAAAAACCTTAGGGTTCCCAACAATTTCCCCCTTTTTGATGATGTCAAACCACACTTTACAATGATGTCCTAGCAATTCTTAAGAGTGATCTGGTTTGATGACCAGATAGATAATTGTTCATTATTTAGGTTATAACGATTAAGATATTTTATATGTGTTCTGGACAATAGAGTGTTGTCATCAGAAACTTCAAGGATTTCATATATGAATAAAGAGAAGAAAATAGAGTTTACAGATAGTCAAGACAAGAAAATAATAAGAAATGCAGATCATAAAGATATGAGAATGAGTCTATCTGCTTTTTCTTTTCTCTTCTTGTTGCCTCTTCATCTTTGCTCTGGTCTCGTCCGAGATAAGCTGGACACTCTTGTATATCCCCTCTCTGATCCTTATGTAGTCCGGGTCCTCTGCATCCACCTTGTACCCTCTGTTCTCAGCAAGTTGGTTAATGAAGGTGAGCAGGAATGTCTTGTCTGGTATATCGATTGAATGCTTCGTTAGGTGATCTGGATGTTAGCTTGTGCTGCAGCTTTTCTAATCTCTTCCACCAGATCACTAGCATCATTCATGTCTAGATATCGATTGAATGCTTCGTTAGGTGATCCATCAGTGTATGCAGGTTCCTTCAGGAAGTATCTGCAGAGAACAAATGCATTCTTGAGCCCTTCCCATCCATCTCGTAGGTGAACTGGGACCCAGTTGGTCACTCCAGATGGTCTGATGTGAGTCGATGGCCAGCTGGATCCAGTTTCTTCTTTTTCTTTTGAATCTGGCTCGATCTGCTAGATGATTTAGATTTTTGAGTGTGAGCAGATGGAGCAGATGGAGGGCTGGTTGTTTGTGCTGTGCTCTGCTGCTCCGGTTGAGCTATCTCCTTTCCTTTCCCTTTTTCAGCAGCAGCAGATGGCTTTGTTTTCTTCCCAGTCCTTTCCCCCTTTTCGACATCAGCAACAACCATGTTGATAAGTGTCCGGAGTGAAGAGATCTCTTCCTTCAATGCACTGATCTCTCTGTCGGTTTCCACCTTCTGTGTAAGCAGGGAAGTGATGTTGAGGTTGGAATCATCAGGCTGCTTTTGAAATGATTTTGTAATGTTGGACAGTTCAGCTGTGTGACGCTCTACATCTTCCTGGACAATCCCAAAGTCGTTGAAATATGTGTCGATCATTGTTTTTGTGGGATAGCGCAGTTCTCTTAACTTCCGTTCGACAAAATTCTTCCCATTGACCTCAAACTGTCTGAACATGGCCTTGGTGTGTGAGATGGCTTCCTTTAGAATATCAGCTGTTATGCCATCGATCTGTTCTTGCACTATGGTATGCACCATGTCCTTCTCTTTCTCAGCGAAGGCAGTGATAATCTTATAGATTTCTTTGACTTTGAGCTCAGTGGTAAACAGACTTTGATCGATCTGTGCCTTTCTTTCTTCAGCAGCAGCTCGATCATCGTCCATTTTCTTGCTAACTTCTTCAATCTTCAGCCTGCATATTCTCCTCAAGTCAGAGTCAACTTGATCGACATGTGTCTTCAAGTGATCGTTGAACTCTGTGAGTATGCGGATGGCTTCATCTTGAACGTTGGAGAGAGTGCCGTACATGTACTTGTCAACTTTCTAGGAGATGAGATCTCTCACTTGTGCATTAGACAGGGATTGATGCTGGGTCATCAATATGTCTTCCAGAGTTGACATTTCAACGTATTCATCCATTGTGGCAGCGACAGATGGGGTGTATATGTTATCTGTGTGTACACCACCCACCCTCTGTCCTGCTGGTTCATGTTCTGGTTCATGAACTGGTTCCTCCTCAGCCAGTGCAGTAGGGGGCTGTTCAACCTCAGCCATGGGCTGATCTGGTTTTGTTATTGCTGCATCTCGTTGGTGAGCATCAACCTGAGCTGCTTCAGCCTCTTCCTCTCCATCCTTTTCTTCAATGCTGTTATAAAAATCCAGCATATCAGCTGTTGGGAAGTGGACTCCAGCACCTCCCGGAGGGGGGGTCCTCCGTG
>JAPKLX010002812.1:0-11949 GCA_026898415.1 Leonotis leonurus
GGAATGATTCACCGTACTGGAATTTTGATATTCTTGTACTTCATTCCTTAAAGCATGCTGTTGATGTGACAATACATGGAGTGGTTGACTTGTGACAAATTTAGGTATGTCGGCAGTCCACCGTAGTAATGGTGAGGATTATAACAGCTCGCTGTCTTACCAAAGATGCATATTGTTCCCTACAATATCTTTGAGACGAGCTGTCCACATTTTGTTAATTGGTTTGATTCTGGTATCAGAGGATTGGTGTTAACAGATCGTATTTGAGATTACGATCTGTTGTTCATATGTCTCGCTGTTCCACAATTTTTAGCTGTTCCAAGAACTCTAGCTGTTCCAATAGCTCTAGCTGTTAATGAGCAGGTGCATATCGTTTCCTACGATATTTGACTCTAGCTGTTTTTACATTGTCTCGTTGTTCCATATAGACAATTTGTATCTCGCTGTTCTTTGTAGACAATCACATTGTCTCGCTGTTCTTTAACTGTCTGCAGAAGTGTAGCTCGCTGTGCATCAGGACTTTCTAATACAACTAGATAAAAATAGATCACTATAAGTAAGTTTGAAAATTCAAACTTCCTTTTACAATTTTGATCTTGTAAACTCTAATCGAGAAGAAATCTAAAATCAACATAAGGCCAAAAAGGCAGCGAGCTGTTAAACTTGTGAACTGATTCCAATTCTTCGATTTGTTCAAAGTTTAACATGCTATCATTACAATGAGTTAAAGGCCTTAAGAATATATAATTGATGAGTCCAGGACAGCTTGGAACGAATAATACAGATAGTGAATTTATACCATCTGCTTCTTTAATATTCTAGCTGTTCCTTAAAAGATAACATCAATTACTTGGTTTAAGATTTCATATTTTAACTAAGTGTTGTTTCGAATAACATCATTAAAACTAATATACTATTGTAGGGTTCCCAAAAATTTCCTCCTTTTTGATGATGTCGAAACCAACACTTTACAATTTTTAACCAAGTGATAAAAGTAGTTAGATGTTTATGCAATAATATTTAAAGCATTAGATAACACATAAAACATTGTGTGGACAACTAGATATTGTCATCAGGTTGTTTTTGAATCAAAAGATGTTTATCATTTTCATTCATTAGCTGTTTAGCTGTTACAGATAGATATTCAATCAGGACAGCGAGTTGTACAATTTCAAAATGAAAGAAAAGTAAACATTATTGATGTGGAGCTTGGCTTTGATCAGCAGTTTGTTTCCTTGATAGATCAGCCATTCGAGCTCTTCTTGCTTCCACCATCTCTCTCCTCCTCAACTCCGAGGGCACCCCAAAACTTGCGTATATACCATTGAACACCCTTCTGTAGTCCTTATTGTTGAGATCAATTGGGTATCCCATGACTTTTGCAGAGTGATTTATGTGATTTAAGATCGCAGTGTGATCAACCTCTGTTGCTCCTTGGATCCTGGGATATAGAATCGTAGTCTTTTTCGGAGCAGTCAAAGGATAATTGTGCATTGCAGACTGTCTGTGTAGGTATTCCACGAAGGTTTGATTCTTGTGTTGCTTCAGGAATTCTCTGAACAGCTCATCCACATCTCCACCTTGCACGTCTTCATCCATCAGATAGTAGTGTTGCACCACAAACTCTTTGATTAGTTGGTTCCATTTAGAAGCCTTCTTTGTGTGCAACCACTTTAGATTTTGAGCATCCTTGAGTTGGTATTTTTCAAAGAATTTGAACACTGGATTTGTAGACTCCTCACTTTCTTCCGGTGTTTCCTCCTCCTCCATCTCCTCCCTCTGTTGTTTCTCCCTTTCAGCGATAAATAATTCTCGAAAGTCAGGATTTTCTACCTGTTCAGCTTTGTATCCGGCTAGGAACATTTCTTCTGTAAGATCATCCTCTGTAGCAACCTTCTTTCCTTTCTTCGCAGCTAAGGCATCAGCCTCTTTCTTCATTCTCCTCTCCTTCTCTTCATTTTCTATCTGGATCTGTCTGGCCTCTGCTGCCTGTTTGGGATTCATCTTGTTTGGTGCTTTTCTTTTGGTAACAGCAGCAGCAGACTTCTTCTTTTGTGAGACAGAGGGTTGTTTCTTCTGTTCTTCCCCCTTTTCGACATCATCAAAATCTTTCAAAATGATGAGCTTAAGGGAGGCATTCTCCTCAGCCATGTCCTTGTACTTTTTGTCCATTACTTCGTTGTAGTGCAGAAGAGAAGAGATGGTTGCGTTGATTTCATTGAATTGTTTGGAGGAGGAGACAGCTAGCTTTTTGATGTCAGTGGACAGAGCACTGTCTGTGGCTTTCAATTCAGTTAGCGTTTTTGAAATTTTGAACACTTCATCTCCTGATGCAAGGTCCGCTTCTTCAATCTCCTTTTTCAAAATTGGCGCTATGGCAGAAGGTAGGGAGGATGTCAGCACAGTGGGAAGTCTCTTTTCAAGCACGGCTGGGATTGTAGTGTTTTCCATATCCTCCAGTTGTTTCTCCACCTGCTTCTTAACTTCTTCCACCAATTTCTTGCCTGCCTCCATCATTTTCTCTTCAAATTTGTTAACTTCGCCTTGGAAGTTAGTGAGTTTGGCCTCTGTCTCCTTTTTGAATCCATCAAATACTTCTCTATCACTATCCAAGATTTTGTGCAATTCGGTGGATAGAGAAGTGTGAGCTTTTTCAAAATTTGCCTCTGCCACCCGTATTGCTGATTCTGCAACTGTTTTGACGAAATTTGCTAAGGCAGCAGATCGATCGTTGATTCGAGAGTGAATTAGATTGCTGATCTGCTCCTTTGTCAAAACGGGATCAATGGTTTGTATCAACAGTTCGTCCAGAGAAAAATGCTGATAGTCAGCTGGAGCAGTGGCATGAGTATAGATTTCGTCAATAACAGCTTCATCGACCTTGTGAGTCTCAGCTTCTTCCATCTTATCATCCTCAACCACATCGTCATCAATCTGTTCTTTCTCTTCAGTTTTCCCTTCCTCGATCTGTTCCACATCAATCTCAATAACAGGGGGCTGTGATGTGGAGGCTTGCTTCATGATTGGAGAACTTTGACCAACAGATTGATCAGGGAAGTTGAAAGCAGCATCAAAGTCCCCGGATGACAGATCCACTGCATTATTGAAGAGTACTTGTTCCGTGGAGTAGAAAGGAGCAAGGTCGATATTTAATACAGCTGCTTCCTCCTTCATCTTGGTCAAGACATATGTTCGGAAGTATTGGCGAGCATCTGGAATGTCAAGGAAACCGAAGTAAGAAATAAGTTTGTTTTCTTCCACCTTGAGATCACTTATGGTGAACAACAACAAAATCACTTCCAATATGTAAAATTTTCTATCTCGAATGTCGAGATAGACTTGGAATCATTTTGCCATATCAAAAGCAGTTGGAGTGAGCTCGATTCCTGGCAGACTTTTAATGACGTCATCATGTGCAACATCTTTCATCTGTTCATATATTATGCGGGCACCCAACAATCGTTCAACCAAATCATCTGCTGGCTGTTCATGAAGATTTACAACAACATCATCTTCTTTGATATCAACAGGTGGTTCGGTATCCTCCAATTCATCAATCAGTTTACGGGCCGTGGGTTTGGATTGTTCTTTCACGGCCACCTTCTTAGGTGCCTTCTTCTCAGCCTTCTTTTCTCCTTTCTTTTCAGCTTTCTTCCCCACAGCAGGAGGTGATTCTTTTGCCGTTTTTCTATTCTTCTTGTCAGCAGCGGGCTGTGCTCCCCCAGCTGCTTTTCTCTTTAATTGTTCTGCAGCTGCCTGTGTTGCTGCAGCTTCTCCCACGGTTCTTGGTTTCTTGATTGGTATTCCCCATTCATCATTGGACTTGCCAACAGCAATCATAGCTTCTCGAATTTTGTCATCGGTCACCTTTACGAATATTTGACCTACAATTCCCAAAGACATCTCAACCTGATGTCTAGATTTGGGAACAATCAATTCTGGATCAAATTCTATGGCCTTGTGCCATTTATCCTTGTTGTACACACCATCAATTATAGTGCTGATTTTGGTGGACAGGCGAAGAGGGCGCTTGACATGTAGATGAATGCAAGCTCCATCTGCATTCAGTCTGAGATCAATCTGCTTTTCCTCATCCACAATTAGTTTGAGCAGCGATCTGCCCCAGTTGATGTTGAGATTTAGAAGTACGGCTGTCAGCACTTTGAGTTTTATGGGAGTCACTGCATCAAAGGTTCCTTGGTGACCCAAAAAGACTTTTTGAACAAAGTCCAAAAGCACGCGATATGTGGGTAGCATTGAGCTCCGTGTAATGGCTTTCCCATCCCATTCCATAGGGTGCGCCACCATCAGGTTTAGTGCTTCTGTTATCTGCTCGTGATTAACTTCCTCAATCATCATCCCTTCGCCGACTAAATCGTAAGTGTTGAGGATCATGTCAATCACTTGTTTTCGCTCCTTTGCATCCTTCCCAATTGGCAATTCAATTGTGTATTCATCATTGTCATTCTCTATCCAGGAACAATAAAATAGGGCCACTTGACGAGGTAGATAGAATCGGGGCTCCTTAGTGATGATCTTGTGAAATCCTAAAATAATCACAAGAAAATGGTTAAGTATAGGATACAATTTGAAGTTTGCAGCTTGATAAATTGAACAGATCGATCTGTAATTCAACAGCTCGCTGCTAATGAGTGTAGTAAAGTAACAGCGGGAATATTAATACAAAGTTATATCAATATAGGACAGGTTGAATTACAAATCATTAACACAGAATTATCCCTAATTAGTCCAAAACATGCTTGAATTAGGAATTTTTGATTGTGTTTCTTCTCAGTCACTGAACTCATGAATTAAGGAATTACAAAACCATCAAATATACCTCATTATGCATGGTAAGTCCATATTTTAATGTTTTATGCAACATTATATAGATAAACAGTGGACGAAATCTATATTCGAAATTAATATCTATCAAAACATTCATATCTACCAGAATCAACGAGTATTAAAACCTGGTTCATGCAATTCTAAACATCTTAAGCAACCTGAACAGGCTTCGATTTTTGCAAATAGGTCATCAAGAAGAGAGTATCCATGATGACAAAGAACGGCTCTGGGTTCAGGAGAGAGTCTGGCTTCAATCAATTGAAGCATTTTGGACACTAGAATGGGTGAAGCAGCATGCGATGATGAAGAACTTGCTTCGGAGTTTGTCATTTTGAAGGATGTGTAGTAGGTTGTTAGGACAGGGTTTGAGTGTTAAAAATTTGAATGTTCAAGATTTTTAACAATGGCGGTTTTTAGAGAATATATGAGTGTGTAGGAGACGAAGCAGTCAAACAGTCATATATATATAGACACATCAACGCATAGGATTAAAAGATATAAAGTAAATTCAATCTACGGTAGAGATTACTCCCTGAAGTAATGATTTTCCCGCCCACTCTAGCGTATTAACTTCACACGCTATTGGCTGTGACGGCAGCAAGTCACATCTCTGCAATTTCACGAATGTCGAGGTCTCCAGCATTTAATGATCTTTCCCTTTTTCCCTCAATCTTCTGACACATTCGACTCTTGGTATTATGCAAATAAATGATATTCAATGTTAATCATTAGTAAAGAATTGCAAGAGAATTGAGAAATAAATGAAGAATTAAATGTCATAAATAAATAGATAGCGAGAGTTAAGTTCCCCCTTAATAAATGCCAGACAGATTGTTTTGATGTGAAAACAATCTGTACTTCGATGATCTCTCGCTGTTGAGAACAAGTAACATCAAGCTGTTTAGAATGTTTGAGTCGAACAGCTAGACATTTGTATTTTCAACAGCTCGATGTTGATTAATAATCCATCTAGCTGTTGTTTGTTTTAGTCCATTTTGAATTGATAGATCAATTTTCTTCATCGGTTCCCCCTTGATTAATGTACCAGATAGTTGTATCAACTTGTTACTTAGATTTTCTTTGAACAACTAGACTTCAAGGTAAATGATCTAGCTATAGAGGAAGTTATTTATCAAGTAATGGAATGATTAATAAATAGATGGATGAGAAATAGTGTGACAACAGATCGTATTGTACCATTTACAATCTGTTGTTTACACTTGTACCATTTTCGATTAAGTTGATTAATCCCAACTTGCCACAGAGCATTTTGAATCTGTCCTCGGCTAATGCTTTGGTTAGGATATCAGCTTGCTGCACATCAGTATGAATTTTCTCTATTTTGATGTTCTTTCTTTCCACGTGGTCACGGATAAAATGATGACGAACATCCACGTGTTTGCATCGAGTATGAAGTACTGGGTTTTGAGTTATTGCTATGGCGCTCGAGCTGTCACAAAATATTGTAACTGCATCCATCTGTACTTCGTAATCTTTTAGCTGTTGTTTGAACCATAGGATTTGTCCTGCAGCCATGTATTCTGCTTCTGTTGTAGAGGTTGCAACCGAAGTTTGGTTTTTAGAAAACCACGAGATGAGCTTGTTTCCAAGGAATTGACAAGTCCCAGAGGTGGATTTTCTATCCAGCTTGCAACCTGCATAATCAGAATCAGAATAACCAGTTAATACAAAATTATCATCACAAGGATACCATAAACCTGTTTCAATGGTCCCTTTGAGATAACGCAAAATTCGTTTGGCTGCTTCTAAGTGGGATTCCCTTGGACTTGCTTGATACCTAGCACAAACACCAACTGCAAAAGTAATATCTGGTCGACTAGCAGTTAGATATAAAAGTGAACCGATAATACCACGATACATTTTTACATCTATTTCCTTCCCGTGTGCATCAGTGCCAATCTGCCCATTGGTTTGCATAGGAATTTTTCCTGGTCTGCAATCTTTAACTCCAAACTTTGTGATGAGATCGTTGATATATTTGGATTGATTAATAAGGATCCCATCAGCAGATTGCTTGACTTGCAAGCCTAGGAAGAAGTTCATTTCTCCCATCATGGACATCTTGTACTTATCTTGCATTAGCTTACTAAACTTGTTACAAAGGAATTCAGATTTGGATCCAAAAATGATGTCATCAACATAAATTTGGACTAAAAGGATATAGTCTTGAACTTTGATGTGAATAATGTCTTGTCAACTGATCCTCGTTTGAATCCTGATTGAAGTAAGAATGTAGACAGTGTCTCATACCAAGCTCGAGGAGCTTGTTTTAGACCATACACTGCTTTAGTTAATCTGTACACCTTGCTCTCATCTTCAACTTCAAACCCAGGTGGTTGTTCTAAGTAGACTTCTTCTTCCAGAATCCCATTCAAAAACGCAGTTTTTACATCCATCTGGAATACTTTGAAGCGTTGGAAAGCTGCATAAGCAAGAAACAATCTGATGGCTTCCAGTCTTGCGACAGGTGCAAAAGTCTCATCAAAGTCTATCCCTTCTTGTTGACAATAACCTTTTGCGACTAGCCTTGCCTTGTTTCTTACTACTTCACCTGTTTCATCTCTTTTATTCTTGAATATCCATTTGACTCCAATCACACCTTGATGTCTCGGTCGATCTACCAAGTACCATACTTCATTTCTCTTAAATTCATTTAGTTCTTCTTGCATGGCGTTGATCCAATCTGTGTTTTGCAATGCTTCTTCGATGTCCTTTGGTTCGGTGTGAGCTAGATAGCAACTTAGTAATGCACTTTCTACATGCATGCGTCTCGTTTTGACTCTATCTGTTGGGTTCCCAACAATGAGATCAGATGTATGGCTATCTACCCATCTTCTTCGTCTCTTCATTTCATCCGCAGATACTTCGATTTCTATTTCATCGGGTGGATTCTCGAATTCAGGATGATCTATGGTAGGAACATCAAAGAGATCGTTAGTATTTAAATTAATGCTTGATACTTCATTTACCAATTGTTGAACAGATGGTTGTTGAGTTGAGGGAGGGGGAGATTGAGTGTTTTGTTCCTCAACAAATGATTGAGAATGTTCATGTGAAGTTCCCCCTTCATCTGCATCTGTTCCCCCTAGTTGTGGTGTTTCTTCATCTGCGTCTGTTCCTTCTAGCTGTCGTATTTCTTCATTTGCATCTGTTCCCCCTTGCTGTGATATATTTTCAGCAGGTGGACAATCTTCTTCTTCTCCCTCTTTTCTTGGACTCCATTATAAAATATCATCTATTGATTGATTTTCGGAGTTCTTAAGAGTGGAAGAAGGTGAATTCTTGTTTGATTGATTATCATCTGTTTCTGACACCTCGAAGGTAGTTTCGTCAAATACAACATGAGGTGTCACTTCAACAATAAGGGTTCGCTTATTAAAAACACGATAAGCCTTACTAATGTCAGAATATCCTAAAAATATTCCTTGATCAGTTTTGCTATCAAATGTCTTTAATTGAGTTTTCCCATTATTGTGAATGTAACACTTACATCCGAAAGAACGAAAATAAGTTAGAAGAGGCTTCCTGTTATTCCACAGCTCGTATGGGTTTTGCCATGACGTAAAGTGATAACAAATCGATTCTGTGTGTAGCAGGCGGTGTTGATTGCTTCTGCCCAGAATTTCTTTGGAAGATTGATTTCATTTAGCATGGTTCTAGCTGCTTCCTTTAACGATCTGTTGCGCCTTTCCACAATTCCATTTTGTTGTGGCGTACGAGCTGCTGATGTTTGATGTTGTATTCCCATCTTTGAGCAATAAGCTTCGATCATTTGATTTATGAATTCAGTCCCACGATCAAATCGAATTGTGATGATTGACTTCTCTTTTTGATTTGATAATCTGTTGAGAAGTTCAGGTAGCTTTTCAAGGGTTTCCCTTTTCTTATACATAAAAATAACCCAAGTAAATCTGGAGAAGTCATCAATAACAACTAATGTATACTTTCTACCATTTACACTTAATGGAGATACAAGTCCAAAAAGGTCTAGATGTAGAAGTTCTAATATTCTGGTAGTGGAGTGCGCTGCTTTGGTTGGGAAAAATGCTCTTGTTTGTTTTCCTGCTTGGCAAGCTTCACATACATGGTCTTTGTCATATTTTTGATTTGGTAGACCTTCGACCAGTTTGTCTTTAACCAGCTTGTTGATTGATTTGAAGTTGAGGTGGCTTAAGCGTTTGTGCCATAACCAGCTGGTGGTAGAGCTTGATGCAGTTACAAGACATATGTCATTCTGTTCATTCCATTGTACAATGTACAATCTGTCCTGCAAAATTCCGGTAAGAAGAATTTCTTCTCCTTCCAAATTCTTCACTAGACATTTATTAGCGGTGAATTCTACTCTTTTATCATTAGCACAAAATTGACTAATAGAGAATAGATTATGATTTAAGCCTTCAACATAAGACACATTCTTAATAATTGTGTAACCAACATGTAGATCACCATAACCTCTTGTATATCCTTTTGAGTCACCTCCAAAAGTTATAATTGGTCCATAGCTTTCTTTGTAGTTGGTCAACAGCTCTTTATCGCCTGTCATATGCTTTGAACATCCGCTGTCTAGTATCCATACTGTGCCCCGAGCTGCATCTCTTCTTCTTCTCGATTTCCTAACCTGCAATGAAAGTTTATTTAGCTACCCTACTGAAAGAGGGTGCTTTGTTAGTAGACATAGTTCCTTTTGGAACCCAAATTTGTCTAACAATAGTAACATTCTATGAAGGTCTGATTTGTTTGCCACTAAAATCAATGTATACAATTTTTTTCTTGGCAGGTGGTTGAATAGGCACTTGTCTCTTAGGAGCAGTTTGTTCGTAGTGGACAGATGGTTGTCTCGATCTGTTCACGTGCAGTTGCTTCTTGTTGAATAATTTGGGAGTTCGCTGATGATTATTTTGTTGAACAGATTGATCAAACTTTTGAGCAGTCTGCTTCCTTTGTTGAAACCCAATCCCTTGAGTAGTGAACCTTTGTTGTCATTGACTTTGATCCTTGATTAGGATAGCTTGTGGCTGTTTCGCATTGTTGTGGAGATTTATTATCTTATCTTTTCCCTTCTCTTTGACAAAGTTTCCTTTTGGTGGACCTTTGTCAACTCCATTAAATCCAAATCCAGTACGATCTGCAGCTCTTCTTTGCATATCATTGATGAGTTGAATCCTATCCTCCTTCTTGTGTATTGAGTGATCTACCATGGCACTCAAATCATCGACTTTTCGTTGTGCGGAAGCTTCTCGATCAATGAGATCAGAAATCTTGGTATTCAAAGTGTAGTTTTCTTCGCTCTTGTCTTTGAGTTGTTTTAGTAGAGTGTTTTCTCTATCATTGAATGAGCTGCGAATTTCTTTCATCTCTTGAATAGTGTTTGCCATTCTTCCATTCTCTTTTATCGCATGTTTGAACATCTTGTTCAATCTTGCATGATCCTCCATGAGTTTGGTGAAGTCTTCAATTGACAGATCGTCTTCACCTTCTTCATCTATCTCCTCTTCGTCACCCGAGTCATATAGAGGTGAGTTAGAAATAGGAGAAGAACAATTATTTACTACCTCATTGTTGTCGAGTCCGTTGTCATGACCCATGAGACACTCATCCCATTCTTCTTCTATTTCGGTGATGAAAGCTTCGTCGTTTTCGGATGAGCTGTCGGTCAATGTACTTGGAGCAGCTTGTTCTTCAGCAAGCATGGCTTTGCGTTGTTCTCTTAGCTTCTTGTCTCGCTTGCTTCTAAGCTCTTCTCTTTCTGCCTTGGAGATATCGGGGCAGTCTGTTTTGAAATGACCTTTCCTACCACATTTAAAGCAGGAAAATTCAGATAGGTCAGCCTTAACATATGAGGTGGATTTTACCTCATTCCTTTTCTCAGGTCGATCTCCAGATCGATCTCTTCCTTTGAAATTTCTGTTGTTATCTTTGTAAAGGCGTTTATATCTGTTTGCCCTAAGCTCCATCTTTTGGAACCTTTGAGCCATGAGTGAGTACTCCTCGAAGTAGTTTTTGGTGGGGTAGTTTTCATCATCTGAACTAGATGACTTCTTTTCAACCTCCTTTTCCTTTAACTTGGCCTTGAAGGCAGTTTCTTTTTCTTTCATTCCTGCAGCAGAATGTTTACTAAAGGAAGAATTAGAATGGCCATGAATATGATTAATTTTGTACTCATTGCCCGTTAGTAAATCAAATAGAGAATCAATGGTAAGAGAATTAAACTCTGGCATCATGGGATGCATGGCTGAGTAGATTTCCCAAGTAGCTGGTAGAGCACGAATGACCTTCAAGTTTTTCTCTCGTTGAGAATACTTGTTTTTGTCGATGATGGCTATTTCAATCAATACTTCAGTGAATCGGTTCTTCATTTGAGCTATAGTCTCTCCAGACTTCATTTTGAATTCTTCAAATTTGTTACAAGCAATAGACAGCTTGTTTTCTTGGATGATGTCTGATCCACGACTAATTTCTTTGAGTACATCCCACATCTCCTTTGCAGTTTGAAGATGTCTTATTTTGGCCAAGTACACGCCTCTTACTGTACTCGAAATTAGACCTTTGGCAAAGTCATCGAGTCCAGCTTCTTTTCTTTCTTCAACAGTGTATTCGTCAAAAGTCTTCTCCTTTTCAATTATGACCAGTGAAGGAGTTGGACCAGTTCCATCCTTTATCTCAGCACTTCCCTTGTTCATAATTTTGATGGGTCCATCAGTAATGACCTTCCACATTTTGATATGTTGTGCACGTAAACACATCTCAATTCTGAAACTCCAGTCTTCATATCCAGCAATGGAGAAATCCTCACAAGCACGTATCATCTGTCCTTCCATAACTTCAAGGTAGATGATTAAATAAATGCAAGTGCAATATGCTGTGAAAACGTTTTCAAGATCTATCCAAAATGACCACTCAGAGATAATCTCTTGTGAAATAGAAACAATGGTCAAAATGGACCACTGCTCTGATACCACTTGTTGGTCCCGAAAGAGCAAGATTGGTGTATGGGGGGGGGGGGGGAATACACCAATTCAAACTTTTTAGGTTTTCTTGTTCAAAGTTCAAGTATAAGGTTTAAGCACACTTTATAAATAA
>JAPKLX010004147.1:0-10298 GCA_026898415.1 Leonotis leonurus
CCCCCCCCCATACACCAAACCTTGCTCTTTCGGGACCAACAAGTGGTATCAGGGCAGTGGTTCAAACTGACCATTGTTTTGTTTCACAAGGTTAATACCTGCGTGGTCTACTTGAATAGATCTAGAAAATCTTTTTCATCATCTGCATCCTATCTGTCATTATGGAATCATCTGTTATCAGGGCATGTGAAGAATTCTCCATCCAAGGCTACAGAGAGTGGAGTTTCAGAATCAAGATGTGTCTCAAAGCTCATCACTGCTTGATGTGGAAGGTAATTGAGGAAGGACCTCTAGCCATTACTGAAGAAACTACTCGCATTACTGAGACATGAGCAGTTAAAGAAACTGTACTAAAAGATCCCAGAAAGTACACCTCAGAAGAAAGAAGAGAAGCAAATCTAGATGATTTTGCTAAAGGAGTTATTTCCAGTACTGTAAAAGGAGTCCATCTGGCTAAGATCCAAGATCTTGATACAGCCAAAGAAATGTGGGAAGCCTTGAGAAATCTCAGTCTAGGTTCCGAAGCAATGATCGAGAACAAGCTATCCTTAGCATGTAACAAGTTCGATGAATTCAAGATGAAACCTGGAGAAACCATTGAACAAATGAAGAATAGGTTCACTGAAGTACTACTGGAAGTATCTGCCTTCAAGAAGGATAAGTACACACAGAGAGAGAAGAATCTCAAGATTCTTAGAGCCTTACCACCAAGCTAGGAAATCTACTCAGCTATGCAACCTCTACGTACTGATTTCAATGATCTGTCGGTAGAAGCACTCTTTGATCATCTGGCTGTCCATGAATGTGATATCAGAAGGATACATGGACCAGATCACTCCTCCAGCAAGAAGAGTGAAACTAGCACTAAGAAGGAGAAAGAGACTGCCTTCAAAGCGAAGTGCAAAACAGATGAATCAACATCATCTGCTGCATCAGAAGAAGGAGGATATGATAAGTTACTGAAAGAATTCTAACTGATTGCTAAGAGAATGGACAAGATGGAAGTCAGATCGAGAAAGTATCGAAGGTTCTACAAAGACAACAAAAGTAGATATCAGAAGAACAAAGAAGCAGAACGATCTGATGACAAAACAGAAAGTAGAGGTAATGGTAAAATCACTAATCCTACTGACTATACTTGCTATGGTTGTGGAAGAACAGGACACTTCAAGACAGACTGTCCTGACCTATCCAAAAGCCAGAGAGAAGAACTACGAGCTAAGAGGGACAGAAAGCTAAAAGCTCAACGTAAAGCCATGATAGCAGAAGAAGAAGAAGAAGATTCCAGCTCAAGCCATCTATCTGATAGTTCAACAGAAGATGATGAAGCATTCTTTTCCAAAGAAGAAGAAGACTGGGATGAATGCTATGCAGGACTAGACAATGGTCTAGATGATGTAGAGGTACAATCCTGCAACTCTAACTCTTCAAATAATACTATTCTGGAACAGGAAATAGTAGATCAAGATGAATACTCTTGGGATGAAGTCAATGACATGTTCAAAAGCTACTCAAGCATCAAGAGATTATTCAAGGAAGTAGTTGAAGAGAATGAAAGGATGAAGAAAACAGAACAGATACTAAGTACTGCTAACACACAGTTCGTTGTTAAAATTGCTGATCTGGAAGAACAGATTAAAGGAAAAGACAATGAAATTCATTCGCTGAATTCTAAGGTCAAAGATCTCATTACAAGAAACAATGTTGCTGAAGAGAAGATCAAGAAAGGAAAAGAAATGATCTACAAGAGTGATGAACGAGCTAAACTGCTAATCAACATGCAGCAAAAGGGTACATCTGGAATAGGATATCCAGGCCATTCAGATAAATCCTCGTGTACCATAAAATTTGTACCAGAAAGGAAACAGATACCAGATCAAGTGATAAATCTTAAGAACAAGAAAGAACATCCACAGAAGATGATGGTGAAACAGACTGGAAACAGACAGTACCATTATACAAGGGAACAACCAGTAGATTATACAGAAACAGAA
This sequence comes from Leonotis leonurus, assembly GCA_026898415.1. Classification (NCBI taxonomy): domain Eukaryota; kingdom Viridiplantae; phylum Streptophyta; class Magnoliopsida; order Lamiales; family Lamiaceae; genus Leonotis; species Leonotis leonurus. The sequence goes on from JAPKLX010004147.1 coordinate 1,995, forward strand.
AGGGTTCACAAGAAGAATGTCAACAGGACAGCACCTACTAACAAAGGATTAAAGAAGGATGGAATAAAAAGATATCATCCATCTATATATCACTCTGTGTCAAAAGTAGATAATAATGGAAATATTATTACTTGTTATATTGCTGTCCCCAACCCAAAAATGTTCTGGATTCGAAAGGGAACATTTGCTAATAACCAAGCACCCAGATATTGAAGGGTAGCTAAGTGTACTTAATTGCAGGATCAGAAGACTGCAAGAAGGTACAAGGTAGCAAAAGGAGCAGTCTGGATCATAGATAGTGGCTGTTCAAAACACATGACATGTGACAAGAACCTACTATCAGACTACATAGAGAAATCAGGACCTCATGTCACTTTTGGATGTAATTCAAAAGGATATACCAGAGGATATGGAAACATAAAAGTTGGCAAGACCACTATCTCAAATGTTTCATATGTTGAAGGTCTCAGCCACAATCTATTCTCTGTAAGTCAGTTCTGTACCAATGGTAATCAGATTGTTTTCAATGCTATCAATTGTTTGGTGAAGAACAAGGAAGGAGATGAGGTACTCCTTACCGGCATACTGCAGGATAGATTATATATTGTGCAATGGGACAACCAGATAGAGACCTGTCTGGTCACTAAGACAGTATCAGAAACTAGTTGGCTGTGGCATAAAAGATTAAGCCATCTCAACTTCAAATCAATCAATAAGATTGCACGAGAGAAACTAGTTGAAGGATTGCCAGAACAAGTCTATGACAAAAGCCACGTTTGTGAAGCGTGTCAAGCTGGAAAGCAGACCAGATCATCTTTTTCAAGCAAATCTGCCCAGAGCTCAACCAGAATACTAGAATTACTACATATAGACTTATTTGGTCCAGTTAAACCATTAAGCATAAATGGTAGAAAATATACTCTGGTCATCATTGATGATTATTCAAGATTTACTTGGGTACTATTCTTGTATAAGAAGAAAGAAACTCTGGAGAAGCTGCCAAACTTTCTCAACAAGATCACCAAGAAAAGGGAAGTTTCTGTTACCACCATCAGAACAGATCGTGGAACAGAATTTCTAAACCAGAAAATTGAGGAATACTGCAACCAGAAGGGAATCACTCATCAGACATCTGCTGCTAGAACTCCTCAACAGAATGGAGTAGTTGAGAGAAGAAACAGATCATTAAAAGAAGCAGCTCGTACTATGCTCAATGCAACCGGATTGCCAAAGAAATTTTGGGCAGAAGCCATCTATACAGCGTGCTACACCCAGAACAGATCAGCTGTTACCATCAGACATGGGAAGACACCCTACGAGATATGGAACAACAGAAAACCCAGGATTCATTATTTTCGCTCTTTTGGCTGTCTGTGTTACATTCACAATAATGGGAAATCTCAGTTGAAAATCTTTGATAGCAAAGCTGATCCAGGAATATTCTTAGGATATTCTAATGTGAGCAAAGCTTATAGGGTTTTTAACAAGAGGACTCACATTGTGGAAGTAACACCTCATATTGTCTTTGATGAATCTGTTATTAGTGACAGAGACCTAGATATTGATCAAACACAAGACCAGAACAAAAACCAGAAAGAAAAAGGGATTCTGTTAGAAGATATTCTAATCTGGAATACATCAGAAGAGAATGAAGTTGAAGTTCCAAACAGTGCTGAAGCAGTAAGCTTGCAGCAAGGGGGAACAGAACAGACAACCTTAACTACACCAGAAGACAATCAGCCTGAAGGAGGAGACATTTCTAATGAACCAGAACAAGATCAACCCAAAGAATCAAGAGATTCAAATTGTTGGAATAATGATCAAGAAGAACCAGAAACTGAAAATCCTTTTCAAACTTCTCATCCAGAATTTGAGGACCCAACAAATGAACCAGAACCTGAGATATCAGAAGAGGAGATATCTAGCAGAAGGAAATGGATTCAAGAAAATCACCCTTCTGAACAGATTGTTGGGAACCCAACAGATAGAGTTAGAACCAGAAGAATGCATGGAGAAAGTGCACTTCTCAGTTGTTATTTATCACGTGCTGAACCCTCTGACACTTATGAAGCACTTAGAGATGCAGACTGGGTCATAGCTATGCAAGAAGAACTCAATGAGTTCAAGAGAAACCAAGTCTGGTATATGGTAGACAGACCAAAACATCAAGGAGTAATAGGTGTCAAATGGGTATTTAAAAACAAACGAGATGAGAATGGAGAAGTAGTCAGAAATAAGGCTAGACTTGTTGCAAAGGGATACAATCAATAGGAAGGTATCGATTTTGATGAAACCTTTGCACCAGTGGCCAGATTGGAAGCAATTAGGCTATTTTTAGCATATGCTGCATACAAAAGGTTTAAAGTATACCAGATGGATGTTAAAAGTGCATTCCTAAATGGCATACTTGAAGAAGAAGTGTATGTTGAGCAACCACCTGGTTTTGAAGAAGAAAATCCTGACCAGAGAGTATATAGACTAGCCAAAGCTGTCTATGGGTTGAAACAGGCACCCAGAGCGTGGTATGAAACATTATCAACATTCTTACTGGAATCAGGCTTCAGAAGAGGTTCTGTTGACAAGACACTGTTTGTCATCAAAGTCAAAGAACATATTCTGTAGGTCCAGATATATGTCGATGACATAATTTTTGGATCACAATCTCCCTATCTGTGTGACAAATTTGCAGAACTAATGAAGAACAAATACCAAATGTCCATGATGGGTGAGATGAATTTCTTTTTAGGACTGCAGGTAAAACAACTACCAGATGGTATCTTTGTTAATCAAGCAAAGTACATCAATGATCTGCTAGTCAAGTTTGGCATGAAAGACAGCAGAACAGTTAAAATTCCAATGCAATCAAATGGAAAGATAGATCCAGACCCAGAAGGAAAACCAGCAAACATTACACAATACAGAGGAATTATTGGCTCTCTGCTATACCTTACAGCAAGCCGTCCAGATATCACATATGCAGTTGGAGTTTGCGCCAGATATCAAGCCAATCCTAAAGAATCACACATGGAAGCTGCCAAAAAGATACTCAGATATCTTAAGGGAACAGCTAACATTGGTCTCTGGTATCCACAAGATGATAACTTTGAGCTTACAGGCTATTCTGATTCAGATTATGCAGGATGCAAACTGGACAGAAAGTCTACCTCTGGGACGTGTCAATTCCTTGGAAACAAGTTGATATCTTGGTTTTTAAAGAAACAGACATCTGTTGCTACATCAACCACAGAAGCAGAATATATGGCTGCTGGAAGCTGTTGTGCACAGATACTATGGTTGAAACAGCAACTAAGAGATTATGAGATTGATGTAAAGGAGATACCTATATTCTGTGACAGCTCAAGTGCTATAGCTATAACACAGAATCCAGTACTCCACACAAGATGCAAACATGTCGATGTGAGACATCATTTTATTAGAGATCATGTAGAGAGAAAGCATATCAAGATTGAGAAGATTCATACAGACATCCAACGTGCTGATATCTTAACTAAAGCTTTACCAGAAGAAAGATTTAAGATGCTGTGTGGAAAACTTGGACTACTCAGTCTAGATGAAGATTACCAGAAAGCTACCAGATAGCTATTACCAGAAAGCTACCAGATAGCTATTACCAGAAGGCTACCAGATAACCAAGACTAGAAAGCTACCAGATAGCTAATACCAGAAAGCTACCAGAAAGCTAACATCAGAAGGCTACCAGATAATCAAACAGAATGCTAAGAATGACAGAAAGCTCAGTTGAAATAAAATACACGTGGCATAATTTTCTCAATAAATTGACGAAAAAGCCATGTGAAAATTATTTCTTAAATGCTAAGTCAAGGGGGAACTTTTAAGGAAATTGAAGCGTCAAGATAAAAGACGTCACTCTCCTAGGTTACAGGACTGTAGAAGATATTTTTACCCTAGATTTACTAAATCTTCTATTTTCGTCATGATTAGCACAACTTTGGGAACTGGGATCGAGGAAATCCCTGCAAGAAACAGGAAAAGGAAAGTTACCAAAAGTAAGAGATACGCACACGCTCGCATATAGACCCTAGGATCTAGAGCGTTCATCTCACGCAAAGAAAGGCGGCAAAACAAATCATAGAAGCGGGAAAATCTAAAAAGGGAGAAGATTTTTTAAACTCTTCGAATTTCTTACTGTTTTAATTTTGCTTAATTATTTTTGTTATATATATGCGATATCTTCTCTAAACTGTTCACCTTCACTTTATCGCACTGAGCACTTCTCAAAATTTTTCAAGCACTTAAGAATTTCCCAAAACTTCTGCAAATCGCTTCTAAAAACATCTTTGCGTTTGACTATGGCACCTCAAACTTCTCTTTTTCTTCAACACGTTGCTGAGGTTCAGCGATTTCTTTCACCTGAACCGTATGCAGTTCTTGACACTCACGGATTTCGAAAACTTGAAGAAATCTTTGCAATGGTCAAACGCTGCAAAGGTTTTAAATTTATTCAGTTTTACCATATCTGCAGTATGCTTGAAATATTACTTGCTTATGAACTGTTCTGAATTTATTCCACATAATTGTTCATATGACTCTGTTTATGTTAGATGCTCATATTGTTCATTTAAACTGATGTATATACATATGCATTTGTTTTATTCTTGTGAGAATAGGCTTCTGCAATATTGTAACTTCACATCCAAATATGTTCCTGGCAAAGCAAGTGGCTACCTTCTATCTGACATGGCAGAATGACAAGCATGGCTTTGAAGCCAATGTACTGATGCCAATTGGTGACAGAACAAGCAAGACACCGTATAATGTGATTGAAATGATCAATCAAACTTACAGGCTGAAAGATGAAGGTCTAGCCTTGGAAGATATCACAATGAAGCAATTACAAGAAGCTGTTGAGATCATGATGGTGATACCCATCTCTTATACTGGACGGATGTTCCAAAGATCCCTACTCCAACCAGGGTTCAAGCTACTCTTAGAAGTGGTTCAGAGGATCTTTCTCAACCACAGTGGCACTTATGATCAAGTCACACCTGAGAAATTCAGAATTCTCACAGCGGTTGTTCTCAACCTTCGAGTCAACTGGAGCAGAATCCTCTTTGAGCTGATGGCCAAAGAAGCAAAGCTGGTGACTTACTCAAAGGATAGCAAGGGCAGAGGAACTTCAGTGGAAGTTCGAAGAAACCTTCGCCATTCCACCAAGATAAGTCTGATGATTGAGCGCTTTTTCACCCAGAAGGTCTGGGAAGACGCAGTAGAATTCAACACTGGTCTTTCTATTCCCAAGGACCAGCACCAGCTGGAGATGTCTTTGGGACTCGCACCTCAATTTTTCAACAAGATCCCTGATGAAGTGCACCGTGTTGCTGCACTGGAAATGGGTAGCTCCAACCCTACTTGGGTTCCACCTACTAAAGGTGTGGAGAAGAAGAAGGAGAAGGTAGTCAAAGAAAAGACAGCACGTAAGCGAGGAAGTTCTGTTGAGACAGAAACTTCTACTTCCCTGCCAAAACAAAAGAAAAGGAGACTCCAGAAAGAGCAAGAGCCCTCTTCACCACCAGCACAGACAGCAGAACAATCAGATATGCCAGCACACACAGAACAAGAAACAGAGGCACCACAAGCAACAGCAGAACAAGCAGAGAATCCCGCTGCTGATGTGGAACAAGAAACAAGCCATCCTGCACATCAGGAGAAAGACTTTTCTCCTGCCAGAACCCCTACACCCTCACCAAGCAGAATGGAACGAATCAGCGAGGATGAAGAAGAAGGCGAATCTGCTGATGAGGAGGAGGAGAGAAAACGCCAGGCAGAGAGTGTCATTAACTTACTGGAAAATGAGGCAGAACACTCTGTACTCCAAGATTTTCCCAACATTCAACAACTTCCCGAGAGTTTGGAAGTTGCCAAACGTGTCAAATTTTACTTGCTGGTCAAAGACAACGCGTATTACATTTTTGATGCACTGCTCCAGATCAAGTCAATTGATGAACTGAAGAAGGAAGAGGCCACACTTCTCACTCTACTCCAAGTCTCCACAGTTCATGAAGTGAGAGCAGAATATCAACACCTTATCTCGGGCCTCATGAAGCAGGAGGCAGCAGCATTGAAAGTTGATCTATCAACAGCACAACCTGAGGTCCAGATACCAGAATCTGTTCCCACACACCATCAACCAGAACAGGGAGAAACTTCAACAAGACAGTCTCCCAAGAAAACTCCCATCATTGACCTTGATTCTGGTGATGATGAACCAGTTGGCCAGCATATTGGTGGGGAACCAAGCAACGAAATATATACCCATGGTGCTGCCCAGAAATTGAAGAAACATGTGAACTTCTACACTCTGGAAGAACTGCTGGAAAGAGAAACTCAACCCTACAACAACTACCAACTCGACAACCTCATCACACTTAGAGTTGAAGACTGCTTGACAACAACCTGCAACACCCTTCAAGAGAAAGCAACTCAGATACTCTCTGATTTCAACCAACACCAGAAAGACTATGTCAATGACATGGACAAGGACCTCAGAGGTAAACTCAGAAAAATCAGGGATGACCTTAATAAAAAGATGGATGATGATAGAGCAGCAAATGAAGCTGGTCAAGCCAAGATCAACCTCCGTCTAACTGGAATAGACGAAAGAGCAGAAAAGGCCACTGCCTTGCTTGCTGACCTGCTGGCCAAACAAGATGAATCAATCAATGCTGCTGTTGACAAGAAAGGAAGTGCACTCGCTGCTCAACTGAAGGAAGATACTGACCTGTCCATCCACTCCCAACTAGCTCATTTTGAAAATGAGAAATTTGTGGAGCTGATGCGGAAACACCAGGTCGCTATCTTAACTGACCTTCTCTATCCCAACCCAGAAGAGTTTGAACAACAGAACAACCGTCTTTCTGCCATTGAAGAACTCCAAGAGACATATGACAAGACTTTGTCAACAATGAACAGCAGGTTAGAACAGAAACTGGACGCCTCAAACCAGACAATCAATCTCCTACTTGGATTCAAATCAGAAGCTGAAGAAAAAGTTGAGAAGATGACAGAAGAGATCGCTTCTCTGCGTACATTAATAAGTACCCTATTTGATGATGTCAAAAAGGGGGAAATATCAGGAAGCAAAAGCACAGGAGGAAAAGGCAGCAGCAAGACTTTGAGAACAGAGGAGGTGGAAGTTACAACAGAAGAAGTGGAGCCTGCAACAGAAACATCAGCTCCGACACAAACAAGACCCACTACACCTCCGAGACCAGATCCCACTCTAATTGGAACAGAACAACCAGCTCATCCAGCATCACACACTCCCATGGACAAAGGCAAAAAGCCGATAGATGAGGGTGACCAGATAGCTGAGCTTCTGCTGTTCGGAGTGAGCATGGATCAAGCATGCGATCCTGTATTCAGAGCACAATTCTATAAAGAACAGGCAGAGAGGGAGAGGAAGCTGGCTGCCCAGGAAGCTAAAGAGAAATCTTTTCAAACTCCCTTCTCTTCACCTACATCAACAGAAAGATCGCAGCAACAGTCTTCTCAGTCAACCACCCAGTCCAAAAAGAAGAAGAAGAAAGCCTTCTCCTGGAACCTGTCCTTAAAGAAACAAACACCCACAGATGCTTGGGTTCCAGGAGGAGATCAGAATGACTGGGAAAAGGTTAAGCAAGGTTTCATTTTGAACCGATATTTTTTGAAGGAACCCACATACTCAGAGTCTACGCCGGATGAAGATTTTCATCGCTATCTGGAGAATTTTAGTGATCAGGAGCTAGTACAGAGGATCAGAACAGCAGCTTCTGATGCCAAAATTCAGATAAAAGCTCCAGAGAAAGAGTATATGGTTTGCCCAACTATACCAGGCAGCAATCTTCCAGACAAGACCTACATATTAAACTACATCAATCAACTGGCAAAGATTAAAGGCTACAAAATCGACAATCATGATCCAAATTATGCCAGGGTGAGAGATGGTATCTATGAGAGCATCCAGCTGGTATCCGACGCACAGAGAGAAAAGATGAAGAAAGGCGGAGCAGCTAGATGGTTCTTTTAGATAGTTAATACTTATCTTTTGCTTTTGCTCTATCATTTCTGCTAACTCCTGTACTCATCAAATTCATATATCAATGAATATGGAGTTTCTGTGTTATTGTTGTTTACTGTTATTTACCTTAAATAACAAAAAGCTAATCTCTCCAGAACATGATTCATACTTGATTAAGCTAACTAAGTGTGGTTTTGACATCATCAAAAAGGGGGAAATTGTTGGGAACCCCACAATATATTCTAAGTTTTGATGATGTTCACTCA
>JAPKLX010003454.1:0-11106 GCA_026898415.1 Leonotis leonurus
CTATACTGTTGTTATACTCTCAAGCAATCAATCTGCTATCCAGACTTGGAGCTTCAACACTCTGTGATTCTACATCACACCAACCACCTCGATTCAAGTCTGTCTTATCGAGAGAAAGGAGATCACCCTGCTAGCTAGTAGTTTTCTAGTGGTAACGTAGAGGTAATCTGTTGTAAAGGGACACGACCCTTAATTCGTGCATAAGTATCTCTCTAGTTTTGATTGATACTTGTGACTCGTTCTCCACGAGTATAAAGAAGCAAAGTATCATTGTAGTGGATTATCTGGTCTAGTTTTGACCAGATCGTGGACGTAGGGATTTCCCGAACCACGTTAAACAATTGTGTGCTTTATATTCTCGCCTTTTATTTTCAATTGTTTATTATTCTAATCTTCTGCTCTATCATTCGATCTGCATTTCAATAAGTCTTTTTAACAATCTGGATAATCTCTAAGGTTTTCTAAACAAGAGCAATCACTAATCCACCACTATTCCGCACTCACTCTACACTCAGAAAGTAATAAGATCACTCTTATTATTAGCTAAGTGTTATCACTAAGAGAGTAATCTGTTTGGACTAAAACTGTCGATCCGCATATCGATCTGTCTAGTCATCTTTGAGCAATTTCTTATACAGAATAGCTTGAACTCTCACATAACTTGTCAAGTAAACAGAAAAGTTTGTATTTGGTGTATTCCCCCCCCATACAAAAAACCTTGCTCTTTCGGGACCAACAAGTGGTATCAGAGCAGTGGTTCAAACGACCATTGTTTTGTTTCACAGGGATAAAACCTGTGTGGTCAGCTTGAATAAATCTAGGAAAACCTTTTTCATTCACGTGCATACTATCTGCTATGGAATCATCTGTTATCAGGGCATGCGAAGAATTCTCCATCCAAAGTTACAGAGAGTGGAACTTCAGAATCAAAATGTGCCTCAAAGCACATCACTGTTTGATGTGGAAATTAATTGAAGAAGGACCATTGGCAATTACAGAAGAAACTACTCGTATCACTAATACAGGGGTGTTCAAAGAATCTGTATTAAAGGATCCTAGAAAATACACTTCTAAAGAAAGGAGAGAAGCAAATCTTGATGACTTTGCCAAAGGGATCATCTCCAGCACGGTCAAAGACATACATCTGGCTAAAATCCAAGATCTGGATACTGCCAAAGAGATGTGGGAAGCCTTAAGAGACCTAGCCCTAGGATCTGAAGTGATGATTGAGAACAAGCTGACTCTTGCCTGCAACAAATATGATGAATTTAAAATGAAACCAGGCGAGACAATAGAGCAGATGAAGATGAGATTCACTGGAATCCTCCTTGAGATATCTGCATTCAAAAAGAACAAATATACTCAAAGGGAGAAGAACATGAAAGTACTTAGAGCTCCTCCACCAAGCTGGGAGATCTATGCTGCAATGCAACCTCTCCGAGCAGACTTCAATGATCTGTCCACAGAAGCATTATTTGATCACCTAGAAGGTCATGAGTGTGACATTCAAAGAATTCGAGGACCAGATCATCTGTCCAAAAAGGCATAAAGCAGCTCAAAGAAGGACAAAGAGGTAGCCTTCAAAGCGAAGAGCAAACCTGATGATCTTTCTGAGTCTGCTACTCCAGATGAAGAGAAAGGATATGACAAACTGTTAAAAGAGTTTGCGATGATCGCCAAAAGAATGGACAAAATGGAGACCAGATCGAAGAAATACAGACGCTTCTACAAAGATAACAAGAGAAACTTCAATAAGAAGCATGACAATGATCGATCTGATGATAAGAATGAAATCAAGAAGCAGACTGCTAAAACAACAAAGACCTCTAGCTCTACAGATTACACTTGCTTTGAATGTGGGAGAACAGGTCACTTCAAAACAGATTGTCCTGATCTATCCAGAAGTCAAAGAGAAGAACTAAGAGCTAAAAGAGATCGAAAGCTTAAATATGAGCGCAAAGCCATGATATCTGAACAGAACTCAAGTAGCTCGAGTCATTTCTCAGATAGCTCATCAGAAAATGATGAAGCTTTCATTGCTGATGACGAAGAAAGCTGGAATGAATGCTATGTGGGATTGGACAACGGTCTAGATGATGTTGAGGTAAATTCCTGCTACTCAAATTCCTCAAATAATAATAACAATCTTGAACAGGAAAGTGAAGATCAAGCAGAATACTCATGGGATGAAATAGATGAAATGTTCAAAAGTTACTCAAGCATCAAGAGATTGTTTAGAGAAGTTGTTGAAGAAAACGACAGATTAAAGAAAATTGAGAAGACTCTAAGCACAGCAAACACACAATTTGTTGCTAAAATGAACGATCTGGAAGAACAGATCAAGAGAAAAGACAGTGAGATCCACTCACTTAATTCAAAAGTTAAGGATCTGGTTACAAGAAACAATGTTGCTGAGGAAAAGATCAAGAAAGGCAAGGAAATGATTTACAAAAGTGATGAACGTGCCAAACTACTAATCAACATGCAGCAAAAAGGCACATCTGGATTAGGATATCCAGGTCACTCAGAAAAATCTTCGGCAACCATAAGCTTTGTACCAGAAAGGAAGAAAATGCCAGATCAAGTGAAGAACTTGAAAAACAAGAAAGGCTATCCTCAAAAGATGATAATAAAAGATGCGAAGAACAGGCAGTATCATCAAACAAAGGGACAACCAGCTCACTACACAGAAGTAGATCACCTTCAAAAAGCAAATGTCAACAGGACAAAAATTGTCAACAGGACAACTAATAATAAAAAGAACTTGAAGAATGGTGAAACAGAACGATTTCATCCATCTGAAATTCACACTCTCTCTAAAGTTGACAATGAAGGGAACATCATCACCTGCTATATTTCTGTTCCTAACCCTAAAATGTTCTGGATTCAAAAAGGAATATTTGCTAATAATCAAGCACCCAAACGTTGAAAGGGTAGCTAAGTTTGATTAATTGCAGGATCAAAGAACTGCAAGAAGGAGTAAGGTAGCAAGAGGAACAATCTGGATAATAGATAGTGGTTGTTCAAAACATATGACATGTGATAAGAAATTACTATCAGATTACGTAGAGAAACCAGGACCACAGGTTACCTTTGGATGCAATTCAAAAGGATATACCAGAGGATATGGAAACATCAAAGTTGGCAAGACCACTATCACAAATGTATCATATGTTGAGGGTCTTAGTCACAATCTGTTCTCTGTAAGTCAGTTCTGTGAAGAATAAGGAAGGAGATGAAATACTCCTTACCGGTAAACTGCAAGATAGATTATACATTGTCCAGTGGACAAACCAGATCGAGACCTGCTTAGTCACTAAGACTGTATCAGAAACCAGTTGGTTATGGCATATGAGATTAAGCCATCTAAACTTCAAGTGAATCAATAGGATTGCCAAGGAAAGGTTAGTGGAAGGACTACCAGATCAAGTGTATGATAAAGATCACATATGTGATGCTTGTCAAGCTGGAAAGCAAACCAAATCATCATTTACAAGCAAAACAGCTCACTCAACATCAAGGATACTGGAGCTGTTACATCTTGATCTGTTTGGACCAGTCAAGCCACTAAGCATAAATGGGAGAAAATACACATTGGTAATCATAGATGATTATTCAAGATTCACTTGGGTCATCTTTATGTTAAAGAAGAAAGAGACCCTAGACAAGCTCCCTGACTTCCTACACAGGATCACAAAACAGAAAGAAGTGAATATAACCTCTATCAGAACAGATCGAGGAACAGAATTTCTCAACCAGAAGATTGAAGCATACTGCAACAAGATGGGAATCACTCATCAAACATCTGCTGCTCGAACTCCTCAATAGAATGGAGTTGTTGAGAGGAGAAACAGATCACTCAAGGAAGCAGCTCGCACAATGCTCAATGCAACCAATCTACCAAAGAAATTCTGGGCAGAAGCAATCTACACAGCCTGCTACACTCAAAACAGATCATCCATTACACTCAGACTTGGAAAGACACCATATGAAATATGGAACAGCAGAAAGCCTAAGATTTCTTATTTTCGTACTTTTGGCTGTTTGTGTTAAATACACAATAATGGAAAATCACAACTGAAAACTTTTGATAGCAAAACTGACCCTGGAATTTTCTTAGGATATTCTGATGTTAGTAAAGCTTATCGAATTTACAATAAGAACTCTCATATTGTGGAGGTAACACCTCATGTTGTTTTTGATGAATCTACTGTTGAGTACAGGTCACTAGATGAAAAGCAGACAGAAAATCAAGTGACTACCAGAAGGATGAATGAACTATTACTTGAAGATATTCTTATCTGGAATTCAAAAAGTGAGGATGAAGAAATTGTCACTCCACCCGTTGCTAAAGAGATCATACAGCAAGGGGGAATATCACAACACGATCTGGATGAAAACAGATCATCAACAGAAGTCAATGAAACAATTATTACAAATGATGATCAACAAGAAAATCCAAATCCAGAAGAAAGTCCAGATGAGAATCCATTTCAAACTACATCAACAGCACATCCTGAATTTGAGGAACCAACAGATCAACCTGATCTTGAGATATCTGATGAAGAGATGACCAGGAGAAGGAGATGGATACAAGATCACCCACCAAAACAGATCGTTGGGAACCCATCAGATCGTGTGAAGACCAGAAGAATGCATGGAGAGAGTGCATTGTTGAGTTGTTATCTCTCTCGCATGGAGCCATCTGATGCTTATGAAGCACTTCAAGATGCAGATTGGATAACAGCAATGCAAGAAGAACTCAACGAGTTCAAAAGGAATGAAGTCTGGTATCTCGTGGACAGACCCAAACACCAAGGTGTGATAGGTGTAAAATGGGTGTTCAAAAATAAACGACATGAGAATGGTGAAGTAGTCAGAAACAAGGCCAGATTGGTAGCTAAAGGCAATAATCAACAAGAAGGCATTGACTTTGATGAAACATTCACACCAGTAGCCAGATTAGAAGCCATAAAGCTATTTCTAGCATATGCTGCTCACAAACGGTTCAAGGTATACCAGATGGATGTCAAAAGTGCTTTCCTCAATGGTATCCTTGAAGAAGAAGTATATGTGGAACAGCCACCTGGATTTGAAGAGGCAGATCCAGATCAGAAAGTATACAGACTGGCTAAGGCAGTCTATGGTCTTAAACAAGCCCCTAGAGCTTGGTATGATACCTTATCAACTTTCCTACTAGAATCTGGATTCAGAAGAGGATCTGTTAACAAGACCTTGTTTATCATCAAAGTCAAAGAAAATAATCTCTTAGTCCAGATCTATGTAGATGATATCATTTTTGGATCTCAATCTACCTATCTGTGTGACAAATTTGCTGAACTTATGAAAAATAAGTACCAAATGTTCATGATTGGAGAAATGAGTTTCTTCTTAGGTTTGCAGGTCAAGCAGCTACCAGATGGTATCTTTATTAATCAGACAAAATACATCAACGATCTGCTAACCAAATTTGGGTTAAAAGACAGTAACCCAGTGAAAATCCCAATGCAGACCAATGGGAAAATTGATCCAGATCCAGAAGAAAAACCAGCTAATATCACTCAATACAGAGGGATCATAGGCTCACTATTATATCTAACTGCCAGTCGACCTGACATTACATTTGCAGTAGGTGTATGTGCAAGATATCAAGCAAATCCCAAAGAGTCTCACATGGAAGCAGCTAAAAAGATATTAAGATATCTCAAGGGAACAGCCCATGTAGGATTATGGTATCCGTGTGAAGACAACTTTGAGCTTACTGGATACACAGATTCAGATTATGCTGGATGTAAACTGGACAGAAAGTCAACATCGGGTACATGTCAGTTTCTAGGAAATAAACTGATTTCTTGGTTCTCAAAGAAACAGACACCTGTTGCTACATCAATCACAGAGGCAGAATATATGGCAGCTGGAAGTTGCTGTGTACAAATATTATGGTTAAGACAACAGCTTAAGGACTATGAGATTGAAGTCAAGGAAATACCAATTTTCTGTGATAGCTCAAGTGCTATAGCTATCACACAGAATCCTGTCTTGCATACCAGATGCAAACATGTGGACGTAAGACATCACTTTATAAGAGACCATGTTGAAAGAAAACATGTGCAGATTGAGAAAATTCATACTAAAATTCAGAGAGCAGATATCCTTACCAAAGCATTACCAGAAGAAAGGTTTAAAATGCTTTGTGGAAAATTACGACTACTAAATTTAGAAGAAAGGATCAGATAGCCTTATAGCAGATCGCATGATATTTCAACTGGAAATAGATACCAGATCAACGTGCTCCAACAAGGTATTAAAACTAGATGATCCAAGTACAGATTAATAAAGACAGATCGTGTAAGATTCCAACTGGGAATTAACACCAGATCACTAAATGAATAACAGGAGTCAACAAGATTAATAAAATTCCAACTGGGAATTATTAAGACAGATTGATGTTCAATGTTGAGCATGGCATAAGCAGACCGATGGTGTTAACATCAGTGATAACATCAGCTCGCTAAGAAAGAGATCGATCTTGACCAGATTACTTATGCCACGTGGATATTAAATTAATACTCTTATTAATTATCCCATTACTTGGTTAAGGTGGAAAAGTCAATTATATACGGCAACTAAATCACATCGTATATCTAATTTCTGACACTTGATATCAAATCTTTTATTTTTGTGATGATTGATACTATGCTAGGGAACTGTGATTAAGAAGATATTTACCAAACCAAGAAAAAGGAGGCTTTTCAACTTGCAAAACAACCACGCGCCATCTCTTAACCCTACGATCAAAAGCGCGTACATCACACGATAAGTAGAGGCGGTGACAAACAGTAACCCTAGAACATGGAAAGGCAGGAAAAGCTGAAAAACGGAAGTTTATTAATTTTTTTATTACCTTACTTATCTCTCTTCTCTGTTATATAATTGATAAGTCGTTTCATATATCACTTACACTTATAATTCTTTCGAAACACTTAGCAAAATCTCTCCCTTCCAAAATTCTCTCTACCTTCGACAATTACTCAGTTTTAAGCAAAAATGGCACCCAAATCATCGATTTTTCTTGATCAAGCGAACTTTCTGAACCCATACTTGCACCAAGACCTTTTCGCGGTTCTTGATACCTTCGGGTTTCATAAACTAGAGAAGGCATTTGACCTTGTTCACCAATGATAAGGTTCACTGTTTTAAGATTTTTTTGCTAAATGTTACCTTTGATTAACTTCTTCTACTCATCTGCATGTACATATGGTTTCTGTGATATAAACTGCTAGACTGCATAAACTGTTTTGGGCACTTATACTTCACTGATGGAAGGATAGTGCTTACATATGATCTATTGTGTTTCTTGTATGTTTTCACAATATTATCACATCACACCCAGTTCATTTCCTACCCAAAGATGTTGCCGCCTTCTACCTCTCATGGCAGGGAGAGAGGGGTGGAGATGAGGCAACCATAAGGGTCAGTAAAGGGAATACTATCAGCAACACCTCGTATAACGTCAACAACATCATCAACGACGTTTACAAAGTGAAAGATGAAGGTCTTGACCTTGGGGAAATCACTGCAGAACAGCTGCAAGAAGCTGTGGAGATAGTGATGATCATACCCATCCAATATACAAACAGGATGTTTGTCCGTGCTCTTCTCGCTCCAGAATTCAGAATCCTATTTGAATTCGTACAGCGAATTTTTCTCAACCACAACGGATCCTACGACCAGGTCACCCCTGAGAAGTTCAGGATCCTAGCAGCAGTAGTACTCAACCTGCCAGTAAACTGGAGCAGGATTTTGTTCGATCTCTTGGCAAAGGAAGCTAAGATGATCTTGTTTGTGAAAGGAGGCTCTCCTGGAATAGAAGTGAAGAGGAGTAGCCTGAGACATTCAACTAAAATCAGCTTCATGCTGGAAACTTTCTTCCCTCACCACCAGTGGGACACTGCTGTTGAGTTCAACACCAGACAACATTTTCCCAAGGACCAACATCAGATAGAAATGTCGATGGGCATTTCAGCAAATCTGATTGCCCGGGTGAAACTCTGTGGTTTTTAATGCGCTGATGGAGATGGGAAATTCGAATCCCATCTGGATTTCCCCACCTGGTCAAGCAGATCGGTCCACAAAATCCAAGGTCACAAAGGAAAAACCAATCGAGAAGACACCCACCAAGAGGACCACCAGAAGATGAAGCTCGATTGACACAGATACATCTACAGCAGCCCAGCCACCAAAACCAAAATGCAGACGACTTCAGAAGCTTGATGTTGAAGTCCAAGCTGAAGTACCTGCTGCTGCAGAAACCTTACTCCCTCAACAGGAGGTTGAGGAAGAGGAAGTTCTAATGGGTGGACCACCAGAAGATGTGGCCCCCATTTCATCTGTTCACCCAGATCAGTCCAAAGACTTCTTCCCCGCAAATTCTACCAGCCCATCATCTGCTGAACACCTAGAGCAGATTGATGAGGAGGCTGAGGTAGACGAAGAATCCACTGATGAAGAGGAGGAGTTAAAGAAGGCTGAAATAGTGGTGAAGATGCTGGAAACTGAGGCAGATCACTCTGTTCTTAGGGCATTCCCTGGGATCCAGCTCACCCCTAAGACCTTTGACATAGCCAAGAGACTCAAATTTCTGCTGCTGGTAAAAGATAAAGAGTTCTATGTCTTGGACGCCTTGCTCAGAACCAGATCAATTCATGCACTGAAGATTGAAGAAGCCACATTGCTTAAAATCTTCACTGCTGCATCAATTGCTGAGCTCAGAGAGTCATATCAGTCTGACATCCTTGGAATGTCGAAGTTTGAAGCTGATGAACTCCAGATCGACCTACGATCTGTTTATGAGAAAGCTCACATGCTGGATTTTTATAACAGCATTGAAGAAGAGGTTGTAGAGGAAGAGGTTGCAGCAGATCAAGCTGATACTCACCAACAGGGTGCAGCCATCACAGAACCTGCAACAGATCAACCCATGACTGAGGTTGAAAAGCAGATTCCTACACAGGCTGAGGGGGAACCAGCCCATCAACATACTATTCAAGGTGCAGTAAGTGATCAAACTCAACCAGATCATGAGCCAGCTGGATAGCGAGTGGGGGGTATACCAATAGATGACCTTTATACCCCAGCTGTCGCAGCTACACTGGATGAACATGTGGAAATGACAAACTTGGAAGACATATTGATGAACCAGCATCAATCACTGTCCAATACACAAGTGAGGGATCTCATCTCTCAGAAGGTTGATAAGTATATGTATGGAACGCTCACTCACGTCCAAGATGAAGCCATCCGCATACTCACAGAGTTCAACGACCACTTGAAGACTCACGTCGATCAAGTTGACTCTGATCTGAGGAGAATATGCAGGCTGAAAATCAAAGAACTTAGAAAGAAAATGGACGATGATCGAGCTGCTGCCGAAGAACGGAAAGCACAGATTGATCAAAGTCTGTTCACCACAGAACTTAAAGTGAAAGAGATATACAAGATCATCACTGCCTTTGCTGAAAAAGAGAAAGACATGGTCCGCACAATAGTCAAAGAACAGACCGATGGCCTAACAGCTGACATAATCAAGGAAGCCAACTCTTACACCAGATCCCTGTTGAGACAGTTTGAAGCCAACGGGAAAGATTTTGTTCAAAGAAAACTGGGTGATCTGGGCTACCCAACCAAACTCATGATAGACACCTTTTTTGATGAAATCGGAATAATCAAAGAAGAACAAGAGCAGCTCACAGCCAATCTGGCCTCATCAACAACAACTCTCCAAAAGCAGATTGATGACTCAAATCTCAACATCACATCACTGCTTGCACAGAAAGTCGAGACTGACAAGGAAATGAGAGCAATGAAAGAAGAGATCACTTCCCTCAGGACACTCATGCAAATATTCGTTGATGATGTCGAAAAGGGGGAAGGGACTGGGAAGGGAAAGAAGCCAACTGTTGCAAAAGGAAAAGAGAAGGAGAAAGTCCAACCTGAGCAACAGCTTACACCCCAAACTAGTCATCCATCTGCTCAAACTGCAAAATCAAAATCATCTAGCAGATCGAGTCAAACTCAAAAGAAGAAGAAAAGAACTGGATTCAGTTGGCCATCTGCACACATCAGACCAACTGGAGCGACCAACTGGGTCCCAGTTCACCTAAGAGATGGATGGGAAGGGCTCAAGAATGCCTTCGTTCTCTGCAGATACTTCTTAAAGGAACCTGCATACATTGAGGGATCTCCCAACGAGGCATTCAAACGCTATCTGGACATGAATGAAGCCAGTGATCTGGTAGAAGAAATTAGAAAGGTTGCAGCTAAAGCAAACATCCAGATCACTGCGCCCAAGAAAGAATACAGATCATGTCCCACCATCCCAGGAACTGACCTACCGGACAAGATATTCCTGCTCACCTTCATTAATCAGCTAGCTGAGAACAAGGGGTACAAGGTGGATGCAGAGGACCCGGACTATATAAGGATCAGAGAAGGCATATACGAAAGTGTCCAGCTGATCTCCGATGAGACCAGGGAGAAGATGAAGAGACAACAAGAAAAGAAAAGAAAGAGCAGATAGAAATATTTCTCATATCATTATGATCTGCATTTCTTACTTTTTGTCATGATTATCTGTAAACTCTATTTTTCCCTTATATACATATGAAGTCTCTTTGAGTTTCTGATGACAACACTCTATTGTCCAGAACACATATAAAATATCCTAAACGTTATAAACTTAATAACGAACAAACATCAATCTGGTTATCAGACCAGATCACCTTTAAGAGCTGATAAGATATTATTATAAAGCGTGGTTTCGACATCATCAAAAAGGGGGAAATTGTTGGGAACCCTAAGATATTTAGTTTTGATGATGGTCTTTTCGAAACACACTTAAGCTGTTTTATAGCTTAAACTGTTCTACGTGTAAAAACAGATCACTAGAGATAAAGTGAATCTTGTTATGGAACAGATTAGGAGATGACTTGAAATGTAAAGGAAATATTCCTATAGAAGTCAATCTCAACTTAGAATAGGATGAAAGTTAAGGTTTCACGCCAAAAAGAATCGATCTGCTGCAACAGACAGTGACCAGATCGATGA
>JAPKLX010003786.1:0-10637 GCA_026898415.1 Leonotis leonurus
GAAAGCAATTTGATAGCAGGGTAACCGGTATCTTGAAGTGTTTGAAGTGACGGGTATTTATACTGCTCTCTCAAGGATATAGTCGTTGTGAGATAGAGCTTTATTTTGAATTTCTTCCCGTTGGAGCCTTTGACTTTTTGCCATGATTGGTGTCTGACACAAAGATCTTGTTTACCTACCGAGATCTTGTTCCAAAAATAGAAGTGCCTACGGACTAGGCTGTCACTCAGTGGGAAACTTCAGTATATGACTTCAGTGCAGACTTCAGTGAGGGCAGTCAGTACTGATCTTCAGTTTGGCAAAGACTTGGCTTCTAACTTCAACTTCAAAACTTCAGGACTGACTTCAGTAGAGAAGGTCCTTCAGTTTTGGGATACCTTGAGTCTTCAGTGGAGATGTCCTTCAGTGTACCTGAAAAATTAGAACTCCCTAACATATGAGTTCTTAGACAAAACACTAAGATTCAGTATTGGTCTTAATACATCTTTTCAGGGGAGGTATTGGGATCTGAATCAAAACACTTATAAAAATATTTCCCAACAATTTCCCCCTTTTTGATGATGCCAATACCTAACCTGAAAACATCTATCTAAGAGAGTTCCCCCTAAACTGGAGAACACTTAATCTATAAGATAAGATGGGTTAGTTAATCAGTTTAGGTAAATCAAACCAAAAAAAATATAAGTAATCAGAGCCTGGACAACTAGATGGTTGTCATCAGGTTGAGGTCAAAGATAGACAAAATATTGCATTTCATTCAATGATGAGTTTCAGTACACAGTGTTCAGTTCAGAATGAAATACAGAATGTTAAGTTCAGAACTAAAGGCACGGTAACTGAAAGTCCGTCCTTATCATTTTACTTCTTGTTGTCTTCTTCATCAGTTAGCTCAATATCTGGCGTGTCTGCCCTTTCTTCATCTTCTTTCTCTTCTTCTTCTTCATTTTCTGGCGCAGGGTTTTCAGGTTCTGTCCCTTCCCCCTTATTGGCATCAGCAGATGCTTCAGGAATGGGTTGATCAGGGTGGACAGGAGGAAACTGAATATCAATATCAGATGCATTGGCAATGTTTTGGCAAAACTTTTCGAGATGGTTTAAGCGTGCATTGTAGTTGTAGAAGTTAAGAGCAGCATCTGAAGTCTTGGAGGATTTTCTTCGAATGGTAGTAAGTGCCTTGAGTGCTGCAGCAGAGGCAGAATCTGCAATGGATTTAGCGCGCTCAGCCAGGACAAAACTAGAGTCTGCACGTTTCTGGGCAGTCCTGAGACGAGAGCGTTGTCGAGAAATTGATTTGCCTTGTTCAGTGCAGATAGTGGAGAGCTCTTTGTAGGCATTGTCGAAGTCTGAGCATAGAGAGGCAGTGTTTGCTCGGTTGTGATTGCATGAGAGAATGAGCCTGTTGATCTTTGTATTGTCTGGAGTGTGTGAGCTGAGCTCTTTCTGAACTGAGTCAGTCACTATAGGCAGTTGAGATTTCAGTGCGTTCTGAATCTGGTTTGGAATATCAGCAGTGAGATTTGAAATTTCGTTCTTCAGTTGAGCATTCTCTTCAGTGAGCACAGCAATAGTTTTCTGAAAGTTGAGGGCCTGTGCTGCTAGTTGCTCAGAATATGAGGCCTGGAGGACGTTAACTATAGCCGTCGTCTGATTGGACATGCGTGAACTCTCAGCCTCAAAAAGCTTCTTGAGTTCAGAGGCAACAAAATTGCGGTGAGCTCCAACAAAAAGGTCATCTGAGGTGGGAGCCTCAGGAATAGAAGTTTCAGCAAAAGAAGGCACAATGGCCATAGAGTGAGAGGGAGCGGAAGAGGAAGGACCCGCAGAGGATGGCCTTCGAGAAACATATACACGCCCAGCTGAAGATTCAGCCTGGGCCAGTTGGGCATCGATGTATGCCTCAGCATTCAGAAATGCGTCATGGGCGTTGGTGAACTGAAAGCAGGTTTGTAGCTCAACTTCTTCCATCAAAAATGAGCTCATCCCATCGAGTTGTGTCTTATATTCAAGCGCCTGGGAGTCCAAAAAGCGTATTGTACGCCATGTCCAGAGGCGTTGGCATAGCTGGGCAAGGTGGGTGTGGTTATAGAGTTCAGGAAAGGTGGCAGTGAGGTATTGGAGTGACTGCAACTCAATGTTATTTAGATATAATTGAGTTGGGGTTGCAGTGGGTTTAGTGGGTTCGGAGGTGGAGGCATGGTGGTGTGACTCATGGCGTGGGGGTTATGTTTCAGTTGGGGGTTGAGTGGGTTTTTCAGTGGCGGGTGTTAAAGGTTCAGTAGGAGGTGAGGAAGGTTCAGTTTGGACAGGTGGTGAGTGGGGTGATGGTTCAGGTGAGGGATGAATGTGAGTGGGTGAAGGAGATTTGGTATGGGGTTTAGGCTGGGTGATGTGAGGTGGTGAATGGATTTCTGGAATTATGAATGATTGGTGGATTTCAGTGAAGGATGGAGTTGGTATAAGGATTGGTGGTGGTAGAAGGATTATAGGTTCAGGTTGGGTTTCAGTGGGTGGGATTTCAGTATGGGTTTCAGGAATGGTATGCGTGGTTTCAGTTTGTAAAGTTTTAGTGGCGATAATGATGTGTGGAGGTTCAGGTTGTGAGGTTTCAGTAGGTGGTGAATTAGGAGGAGAGGGTTGGGATGAGATGATGATGGGTTCATGGGGTGAGGAGATGGGAACCACGGCTTCAGTGGGGGTCAGAGGAGGTGAAGGAGATTTGGGAGGAGAGGGAGGCAAACCTGAAGTTTTGAAGACTTGGGTTAAGGTGAGAGTATCTTCAGGCGAAAGAGGGCGTTGAAGGTTGGCAGCTAGAACCAGAGAGCGGCGGGGGCGCTTTTTCAGTTGGAATTGAGGGGCCTCATCTTCTGAAGGTGGAGGAGAAGGAGGTGGAGATTCCTCATCAACCAAAGCCAGGGCTGGCTTCTTCAGTTTCTGTTGGCGCTTGGGAGGATTTCTCTTCCTCTTGATCTTTGGAGGAGAGATCTTGGGTGGAGAAGAAGGTGCAGCTTCATCGTAATCCTCGATGGCTTTGATGGGATCAACCTCAGGGGATGGAATTTTGGCCTCCAACTGAGCGGCCTTGACTTTTCCATGCATGGAAGTGAGAACTTCCAGATTTGAGCTGAACAGCAGCTTCTGTTCAAAGGGTGTGAACCCTGGAAATGCTCTTTCAGCGTTTTTGAACCGCATCTCGATCAGTACTGACACCTTGGTAGCAAGGTTCAGCGTCTCGGCTCCTACCATTGTGATACCATCATCGACTTCCTTCAGTTTGTTGGCCTCCGCCAATAATAAATCTTCCATGACAGCTACCCAGTTGGATTCGTCATTTTCATAAATGCTGCGCATCAAACTCAGTTTCTGCCAGCTTACTTGCTCATAGGAAGACTTCTTCCCCAAGATGCACATCTGAACTACGTCAAGCAGAAGTCAAAGTTCAGGGCGGAGAAGTCCCTTGTTATTGGTCGCTGTACTGAAAGGCTTAGGCTTCCCATCAGCTTGGATCTCGTCGAAAAAGGCCTGGATGTCCGCCGTATATTTCAGGAACTGGTTGGGGTTCTTCTTCCCAGTGTTGGTCAGTTTGAAGACTGACTGGAGCATCTCTGTTACGTTGATGGGGACTGGCTTCCTCTCAATGACGCCAGTCTCCCTGTTCTTCACACGAACCTGAAGGGAGGACATCAGGTGTTCACCTTCATAACCCAGTGAGATGTAGAAGAGAACCACCGCTTCATGATAAATGTTAATTGGGTGAAGAGAGGTGAGAGTATCCAGTCCTGCGGATTGGATCATTTCAAACATTGTCTTGGCTTGGTCTACGTCAGTTTGCGAGTAGATAGCCGTAGGCTCGGAGAATACCCTCTGACTGAGTTGGGGTAGAGATAATGAAGGAGGGAGAGATTTCTTACCCATGTTGATAAACTGAAATTAAAACCAAACATAGTTAGTTATGCATTCATAATGTATTAAACAGTTACGCAGAAATAAAATTCATACATTTGAGAATGAGAAGAGCACACAATGATTATCAACACGTTGAAGTCACTTAGGTTCAGAAAGCAGAGAGCTTAAGATAGAGAGTATAGCGAAAGGCTTTAGAGAAGGCAGATGAAAAAGTGAGTAACCGTCGGAGAAGATGATATATATATAATAGGATCAACGGCTGGATTTAATTTAGGTTTACTGAGATCAACATTCAGGGAAAGTCCACGTAGGTAAAAAGAGTTTTGGGCGGGAAAGTACAGCGCGTGGACTGAACGCGCGACGTTTGACTAGCCTAAAGTCAAAATATATTAAAATAGCACTCGAGTACATACACTTTTTACTGTAGAGATCTGATACGCATTAAATGCATGTGATAGCGTATCAACTAAGGTTGCGAAAAACGAGGTACGCTAAAATTTAAATTGCACTATATCAATCAATTCAGATTTTAATAGAGTAACACTTAGAGAAATAAATACGAGAATTAAATACAAGTGTTAGACGTCAGTTGTGATACTAGCAACTGATTGACTCCCGTTCAGTGGTGACTTCAGATTCTGAAGTGCTTCAGTTTGATTCTTCAGATTTTGTTGTGCCACGTGTATATTTTCATTACTTGATCTTTGCATGCTTCAGTTTCAGTGTCCGTTGCAGAAGTTTCAGTGGACTTCAGATTTCAGTATGAGCCTTGAACTTGGCTTTTGTTTGGCGTGAAATCTGAAAATCTTCAGTTGAAGTAGCATTCTGAACTTTGCCATGGTAAAACTGCATATTCTGAAGTTCGTACTTCAGATTTGATATATGTGAACTTCAGTGGCCGTGTAATCTTCAGTAGCCTGAAATGTTAGTTTCAACAAGTAGTTTGCAATGTGTGGTGATTTGATATCTCAGATAACTATGTAGAGTTATCCAGATTGTAATCATCACGTTGTTTTGAGTCTTATTATGATCACAACTTCAGTATACTGAAGATACTGAGTTAATGAATCTATAAGACGTCAGTTTGATAGGAAATAGAAATGTACCTTCAGTGAATACACTTAGGAGAGATCAGGATTCAGTAGGCCAAGTCTTCCACTTAGCATTCTGAATCTAGCTTCTTCCAGTGGCTTGGTGAGGATGTCTGCTCGTTGAATGTCAGTATGAATTTTCTCAATGGTGACATCTTTCTTCTCAACGTGATCTCGTATGAAGTGATGCCTGATGTCAACGTGTTTGCACCTTGTGTGTAGAACTGGGTTCTGAGTGATGGCAATGGCACTTGAACTGTCGCAGTAAATTGCAACTTGTGAGGTGGGCACTTCATAGTCTCTAAGCTGTTGTTTGAGCCAGAGTATCTGTGAGCAGCAGCTTCCAGCAGCCATGTATTCAGCTTCAGTGGTGGAGGTGGCAACTGAAGTCTATTTCTTGGAGAACCAACTAATCAGTTTGTTTCCCAAGAACTGACAGGTACCAGATGTGGATTTCCTATCCAACTTGCAACCTGCAAAATCAGCATCAGAATAACCAGTTAGTTCTAAGTTATCATCTGAAGGATACCATAAGCCAAGGTTGGGTGTGCCCTTCGGGTAGCGCAGAATCTTCTTGGCAGCTTCCATGTGTGACTCTTTAGGGTTGGCTTGATAGCGTGCACACACTCCAACTGCGAAGGTGATGTCTGGCCTGCTGGCAGTGAGATATAGAAGGGATCCAATGATTCCTCTATACTCAGTCTGACTGACTGGCTTTCTTTCAGGATCTGGTTCAATCTTGCCATTTGTGTTCATTGGAATCTTCGTCGCTTTGCTGTTCTGAACACCAAACTTGTTGATCAGTTCCTTTGTGTATTTGGCTTGGTTGATGAAGATGCCTTCAGGGGACTGCTTGATCTGGAATCCTAAGAAGAATCCCATCTCTCCCATCATTGATATTTGATACTGAGTCTTCATCAACTTGGCAAATTTGTCACAAAGCTTCTGAGACTTCGAACCAAATATAATGTCATCGACATAAATCTGAACGATTAATATGTCTCCTTTATATTTGATTGTGAATAGAGTTCTATCCACTGATCCACGCTTGAAACCTGATTCAATACGAAAAACAGACAAAGTGCCATACCAAGCTCTAGGAGCTTGTTTCAGCCCATAAAGAGCCTTGTGTAGCTTATACACTTTGGTGTAGTCAGTTTCAAAGCCTGGTGGTTGCTCCACGTAGACTTCTTCCTTCAGTACACCGTTCAGGAATGCGCTCTTCACGTCCATTTGGTAGACCTTAAACTTCATGTGAGCTGCATAGGCGAGGAAGAGTCTGATTGCTTCCAGTCTGGCTACTGGTGCAAAGGTTTCATCAAAGTCAATGCCCTCTTCTTGGCAGTAACCCTTGGCAACCAGTCTAGCCTTGTTGCGGATAAATTCTCCTAGCTCGTCCTTCTTGTTCTTGAAGACCCATTTCACACCAATGACACCTTGATGCCTAGGACGATCCACAAGTTCCCAAACTTGGTTCCTGGTGAATTTATTCAGTTCTTCTTGCATCGCGGAGACCCAGTTCATGTCCTGAAGGGCTTCCTGAGCGTCTTTGGGTTCAATGTTGGAGAGATAGTAGCTGTGTAGGAAGTTTTCATCTGAAAACAGTGCAACATCTGCTTTTATCAGTAGTTGTTCTTCAGTGGTGGAGTCAGTAGGAGCTTCAACGGTGGCTAATGGCTGGACCATTTCTGCCTGAATCTGGTTCCTTGTTTGAACTCCTTTCTGTAGACTTCCAATCACTGAGTCTGTGGGATGGTCTTCAATCCATCTTCTTCTTCTTCTCATATCCTCTTCAGTGATAATCATGAGATCCATCCTCTGACTGGGAGGTGGTGTTGTTACTGAAGGGCTTCGCTGAAATGGATTGAATTCTTCTTCAGTCTGAGGGACTATACTTGTTCCCCCTTGATTGTTGGCTCTTACATATTCAGGTTGTTGGATTTCCTGCAAAATAGCTTTATCTGAACTGGCCAATATATTGTTAGTAGCAACAGTTATAGGAATATTCACTAAGTTAGGACTGTTACTCCCTGAAGTTGGTGATGGAATCTCAGTGGTGAGATTTTCAGTAAATGTCTGTATTTCAGGTTGAATCTGAACTTCTATGAGATCTTCAGATTGGATGTCTTCTCCTCTAAGTGGAATCTCAGTGGTGAGATTGTCTAGTTCAGTGAGAGCGGAGTGTTCAGTTTCAGGTGCTGTTTCAGGAGATATGTCAGGAGATAGAATCCTGTCTTCAGTTTCTGAAGCTATGACTTCAGTGGGCTCCTCTTGATCCAATCTGACGTTTGTTTCTTCAGTAGAGGTATTCTCTTCATCATCTTCTTCTAAACTCCAGATGAGAACCTCATTTGGATGTTGAACTGAAGGAGTGAGGTTCAGATTCTGAAGTCCCTTAGTAATGACTTCAACTTGATTCATCCTGTACTCAAAAATAGATTCATCAAAAATAACATGAGGTGTCATTTCCACTACGAGGCTATGCTTATTAAAAACTCTATAGGCAGCACTCTCCTCTGAGTAACCAAGGAAAAATCCTGGATCTGCTTTGCCGTCAAAAGTTTTTAATTGAGTTTTGTCATTGTTGTAAATATAACATTTACAACCAAATGCACGAAAATATTTGAGAGTTGGCTTCCTGTTATTCCATAACTCATATGGAGTTTTGCCTTGGCGCTTGGTGAGAAGTGATCGATTTTGAGTGTGGCAAGCTGTGTTGATGGCTTCAGCCCAGAATTTCTTTGGAATTCCTGAACTGTGCAGCATCGTTCTTGCAGCTTCCTTCAGTGATCTGTTCCTTCTTTCTGCTACGCCATTTTGTTGTGGAGTCCTTGCAGCTGAAGTCTGATGATCAATCCCCATTTGCGCACAAAAATCTGATATTTTTGCATTGAGAAACTCAGTTCCTCGATCAGTGCGTATGGTGATGACATTGGTTGACTTTTGATTTTTCAGCTTTGTTAGCAGTTCAGGTATGCGCTCCATTGTCTCATTTTTCTTCCTTAGAAACACTGTCCAAGTAAAACGAGAGAAATCATCAGTAATAACTAGACAGTATTTCCTACCATTTACACTGAGTGGAGTCACAGGTCCAAAAAGGTCCATGTGTAAGAGTTGAAGAATCTTCTCAGTGGATGGAGTTTCTTTGGTCTTGAATGAAGCTTTGATCTGCTTTCCAGTTTGGCATGATCCACAAACATGGCCTTTGTCGAAGACTAGGTTAGGCATTCCTCTAACTAGGCTGTGTCTTGCAAGTCTATTGATGACTTTGAAGTTCAGGTGACTTAGCCTATTGTGCCATAACCAGCTTTGTTCTGAAGTGCTCTTGGAGACCAGACATGTTTCAGGGGAGGAGGCTTTCCAATCTGCAGCGTAAATATTTCCCACCCTGAAGCCTTTCATAACAGTGGTCTCATCAGTGAGCTTGTTAATCCTGCACTCATCAGAACTGAAAACAACATTAAAACCTTTATCACACAACTGACTTACTGAAAGTAAGTTGTGCTTCAGGCCAGAAACATAGGAAACATTATCTATTGAAACATTCCCTATATTGAGAGTACCATACCCTTTAGTGAAACCTTTTGAGTTATCACCAAAGGTTACCTGAGGACCATCCTTTTCGATATAGTTGGAGAGGGCTTCTCTTTGAAAAGTCATGTGCCTTGAGCATCCACTGTCTATGATCTAGCTGGACTGCTCCTTGTGTGCACCTCTCCTTGGTCCTTGGTCCTGCAATTACTGAGTTTCAGGATCCAGCTTTGAACTAGATCCAGTTTCAGTATGCATGCAATGCTTTGGCACCCAATGTTGCCTTATGATTTTTGATGCAGATGCAGTCTTGGATTTCTTCTTCTGAGACTCAGATTTCTCAGATTTCTTTTTTGGAACATATTTCATGCTCACTTCAGGCTTGCATCTTGCCTTAAAGTTAGCATGTGTATGTTGTGGTTTAGTCCATCGTTTTTCAGTATGCACTGAATGTCTTGGTGCATAATAGTGGACTGGGGGAGTATAGAATTCATGTGACTTTCTGGAAAAGTCTGAATAGTATGAACTAGGTGATGAATTCCTATGTTCATTTCTGTAATAGGCACTGTTGGAATAAGATTCCCAACGCTGAGTTCTATGTCTTTGTGTGTCATAGTTTCTGGGACTTGAGCCATTTGATGAACAAATGCAGTGAGTACACCTTGTTCTATAGGAGTGTGTTTCAGGAGACTGATATCTCCTTGGTTCATGTTTTCTCGTTTCATGCCTTTCAGTGGCATGTTGTTTATATGTTTGGCTTCTTTTGGTCTTTGGCTTTTCAGCAGCCTTTGGCTTGTTAGTTGCCTTAGGCTTCCTGAAAGCCTTCTTTTTAGTGTCAGTATTCCATTTAGGAACAGTATACTTTCTGAAAACCTGCTTTGGTTTTTTAGTAGTATGTATTTCAGTAGACATTGGTTTTTCAGTAACAACCTTAGCCTTCAGTTTAGGCTTGTCATTAGTCTTAGCCTTCAGATAGAAGGTCATTTCGTTCAGTGAGTTCACGAATTTGAAAGTCCTTAAACAATATTTCATTGTTTTTTGCATCAAGTTCCTTTTTGAGATGAGACATCTCATGTATTTCAGTGTCAGATAGGCTTTTAGGTAAGCCCGCAGTTTGTGCAACATCCAGTTTGGATGTTAGATCCTCATTGTCTTTCTTAATCATTAGAAAGATTGCTTGTAGATTGCGAAAATCCTCAGATAAGGATTCATATTCCTCCAGTGAGACTGTTGGCTCATCATCCATATGCTCTTCATCCTCTACTGAAGAGACTTCAGTTTTGGATAGAGTTTCAGTTGGTATACTTTCAGATAGAATCTGAATCTCTTGCTTGGATGCAATCGATGGAATGAATGGAATGGATGCATATGATGTTGAATTTTTTATTTTTGGATCAATTTATCCTTCAGGCATTACATGAGCGTAAATTACCTGAGGGACAAAGTCTCCATTGCCCATCAAGCAATAAACCTCGGGTGACTCCTCTTCTTCAGTAGCAAGGAGGCCTAGATCTTCATCATCTGAAGAATCTGAGAAGTGTCTTTCATAGCTCGATTTGGAGGGAGTGTTGATCTGATCTGGATCATCATCAACCATCATTGCTTTTCTCTCAGTATTTCGCTGATCTCTTCTTAGCCTCAGTTCCTCCCTTTCCTTCTTGCTTAGGTCAGGGCAGTCTGGCTTGAAGTGGTCTGAAGCTCCACATTCGTAGCAAACTCCTTTGCTGTACTGTGGTCGTTCAGGCCTGGACTGAGTGGCAGTTACGTCCTGATTGGGTGTAGAGGTTGAAGTTTCAGTTGATGGTGTGCTTCTTCTGGCACGATAGTCTCTATGGAACTTTCTGAAGCGGCTATTCTTCAGATCTGCACGTTCAAAACGTTTTGCCATTAAAACGTATTGTTCCATTAGTTCAGCCTTTGTCATACCTTCGAGGTCTAGAGCCTCTGGCTTTGATTCTTTGGCTGGGCTTTTGTCTGCCTTGAAAGCAACAATGTCTTGAGAGGAAGTGGAGATTGGGATTGCTTCTTTGATTGGATTTGAAATATCCAATATTCTCTGCCTTGTCTCGTGACTCTTCAGTACACTGAAAATGGCAGCTGTTGTAAGTGTGT
>JAPKLX010003515.1:0-11021 GCA_026898415.1 Leonotis leonurus
TGGTTCACAGGTTTCTTGAGAGTACGTTGACAATATAGCTCGCGTGCATGTGTGTTTAATCCAGACCATGGCTCCAAATATATATAGGCATTGAATTCAAAAATTCTAGCCGTTTGTTGATTGGCATGAGATTGATTGTCGATTGCCAATCAATGATATCCATCATATTTGTTCTTGCCATGTAGAGAAGGTTGACTCAATCTTTGAGTTATGGAAAGCAGATTGCTAACGGCTTCTTTCCTTCTTTGTGACAGCCGAAGATTCTCTTTCCAATCCCTGTTGGATGAACTTTAATTTTGACGTGGCAAGATGATTTGATGTGTAGGATGATGTCATCTGGTTGTTTGATGACTCTATCGATCTAATGCTACGCTGTAAGCAACGATCTGGTCAGTGATCTGGTCGCTGTCTGTTACAGCAGATCGATTCTCTCTTGACATAAAGTCTTGGCCTTCATCCTATGCTATTTATAGAAATGACTTCTATAGGAATAATTCCTTTATATGTCAAGTCATCTCCTTATCTGTTCTCTAACAGAATTCACTTAAGATGTAGTGATCTGTTTTACACATAGAACAGCTTAATACTAAGGAAATACTAAGTGTGTTTCGAGAGATCATCATCAAAACTAAAAATACTTAAGGGTCTTCATCTTCACCCTGGTTTCGTCAGATATGAGTTGTACGCACTCATATACTCCTTCTCTTACCCTTATGTAATCTGGGTCTTCGGAGTCTCTTGTATCCCCTGTTCTCTGCCAGTTGGTTTATGAAGGTGAGCAAAAAAGTTTTATCTGGGAGGTCAGTGCCTGGTATGGTGGGGCAGGTTCTGAACTCCTTCTCTGGGGCAGTAATTTGAATTCTAGCTTTTGCTGCAGCCTTTCTTATCTCTTCTACCAGATCTCTCGCATCGTGCAAGTCCAGAAAGTGTTGAAAGGCTTCATTGGGTGTCCCCTCGCTGTATGCAGGCTCTTTAAGAAAGTAGCGACACATAATGAAGCCATATTTCAGGCCTTCCCATCCCTCCTTTAGATTCTCTGGGACCCAGTTGGTCTCTCCTTCTTTAGTGTTTATTGATCTGATGGGAGTAGAGGAGAACCAACCGAATCCAGAGCGTTTCTTTCTTTTGAGGGGTTGACTGGATTTGCTCGAGGATGATCTGGATACTTTCTGTGTTGGTTGCGATGGTGGACTTGAGCTTTCTGGTGCTATCTGCTGCTCAGGTTGAGCCTTTTCTATTTCTCCCGTAGCACCAGATGATTGCAACTTTCCCTTCGCATCCTTCTTTGTCTTCTCCTTCCTGGATCCTTCCCCCTTTTCGACATCATCAATGTACATATTGATGAGTGCCCTTAGGGAAGTGATCTCCTCTTTCATCTCTTTCATGGCCTTGTCTGAATCAATCTTTTGTGTAAGCAGTGACGTGATGTTGAGATTTGAATCGTCAATCTGCTTTTGTAGTGATCCTTGTGCTTTGGCCAGATTGGCAGACATCTCCCCTTGTTCGACTTTAATAAGACCAATCTCGTCAAAATAAGAATCTATCATTGTCTTGGAAGGGTAGCGCAGATCGCTCAACTTTCTTTCATGAAAATCCTTGCCATCTGTTTCGAATTTTCTGAACATGGCTCTTGTGTGTGCATTGGCCTCTTTGATCACATCAGCCGCAATGCCATCTGTTTGTTCCTTAACAACAGCATGGACCATGTCCTTCTCTTTTTGTGCAAAGTCAGCCACAATCTTATACATTTCATTCACCTTGAGCTGCATGGATCCTAGAGTTTTATCGATCTGAGCCTTTCTCTCCTCTGCAGCAGATCGATCGTCATCCATTTTCTTGCTCAACTCCTCTAGTTTCAATCTGCATATTCTCCTCAAATCAGATTCAACCTGGTCAACGTGAGTTTTCAGGTGGTTGTTGAACTCTGTGAGAATGCGAATGGTCTCGTCTTGGACTGTAGAGAGCGTCCCATACATGTACTGATCAACTTTGTGAGAGATGAGATCTTTTACTTGTGCATTAGACAGTGATTGATGTTGAGTCATCAATATGTCTTCCAAGGTTGTCATCTCCACAAAATCTTCCATCGCGGCTGCGATAGCAGGGGTATAGATGTTATCTGTAGGTATGCCTCTCACCCTCTGTCCAGCTGGTTCATGGTCTTCTTGTGGTTGGCTGACCACTGCAATGGGAGCCTTACTTGTCTTGACTGGTTCTCCCTCAACCTGTGCAGTGGTCTCCATGACCTGCTCTCCAGCATCAGCCATGTGTTGATCTGGTGCTTGTTCTGTGGTTGCTGCACCCTGTTGGTGAGCATCAGATTGTTCTGCTTCAGCTTCTACTTCCTCAGCAAATTCTTCTTCAATGCTGTCATAAAAATCTAGCATTTGTGCTTTCTCATATTCAGATCGAAGATCGATCTGGAGCTCGTTTGCTTCATATTTTAACATGCCTAGGATGTCTGGTTTGTATGTCTCCCTTAGCTCAGCAATGGAGGATGCAGTGAAGATTTTGAGCAAGGTGGCCTCTTCAATCCTTAGAGTATGTATTGATCTGGTTCTGAGAAGAGCGTCCAGGACATAGAATTCTTTGTCTTTTACGAGCAAAATGAACTTTAGTTGTCTGGCTACCTCATATGTTTCAAGTGTCAGCTATATGCCTGGAAATGTCCTGAGGACATAGTTATTTGCTTCTGTTTCCAGCATTTTAACCACAGTTTCTGCCTTCTGCATTTCTTCCTCCTCATCTGTAGACTCCTCTTCTCCCTCTACCTCCTCATCGATATGCTCTAGGTGTTCTGCAGATGAGGGGCTGGCAGTATGAGCGGGGGAGAAGTCCTTGGTTTGATTTGGGTCCAAGGATGAGATTGGAGCTACATCCTCTGGTGGTCCACCCACCAAGATCTCTTCCTCCTCAACCCCCTGTTGAGGGAGAATGGGTTCAGTATCAGCAGGTTCTTCGACCTGGACTTCATCTGCTAATTTCTGAAGTCTTCTACGTTTAGGTTTTGGTGGCTGGGCTGCTGTGGAAGCGTCAGTATCTACTGAACTTGCCCTTCTTGTGACTCTTTTGGTGGGGGTTCTTTCTGGTTGTTTCTCCTTTGTGGCTTTAGATTTTGTGGACTTTTCAGCTGGGGCAGATGGTGGGATCCAGATGGGGTTAGAGCTACCCATCTCCATCAGGGCGTTTACAAAGACAGGGTCTGTCACCCTAGCAATCAGATTCGCTGAAATGCCCATAGACATTTCAATCTGGTGCTGGTCTTTTGGAAAGTGCAGTCTGGTGTTGAACTCAGCTATTGTATCCCACTTGTGATTAGTGAAGAAGGATTCCAGCAAGAAACTAATTTTAGTGGAGTGTCTTAAACAGCTCCTCTTCACCTCGATCCCAGGGTTGCCTCCTTTTACAAAAATAATCATCTTGGCCTCCTTTGCCAAGAGATCGAATAAGATTCTGCTCTAGTTAACCAGTAGGTTAAGCACGATGGCAGCCAAGATCTTGAACTTTTCGGGAGTGACCTGGTTGTAGGACCCGTTGTGGTTCAAGAAGATGCGCTGGACGAATTCAAAAATAATTTTGAATTTAGGAGCGAGTAGTGCCCTGTTGAACATCTTATTTGTGTAGTGAATGGGCACCACCATCACAATTTCCACAGCCTCCTGCAGTTGCTCTTTAGTCAGATCCCCAAGGCTAAGGCCTTCATCTTTCAGCTTGTAAACATCATTAATGATGTTTATTACGTTGTAGGTGGTGTTACTGATGGTATTCCCTTTGCTAACCCTAATGGTTTCTTCGTTTCCACCTTTCTCTCCCTGCCACGAGAGATAGAATGCGGCGACTTCTTTGGGCAAGAAGTGGACAGGATGAGAGGTGATGATATTGTGAAATCCTACAAAGAAAACAAGACAGTATATGTGAGCACTATCCTTCCATCAATGAAGTATAAGTGCCCAAAAGCAGATTACGGAATATAGAGTTCTATATCACAGTACGATGAGCATATACATGCAGATAAGAGAAGTTTTCATTACGAGTTTGAGAAATTTTAGAACATACAAGATATATAGCAGTTAATAAGAAAGAAACATCTCATAAATGATAAACCTTTGCAGCGACGAACAAGGTCGAAGGCCTTGTCCAGTTTGTGAAAACCGAAAGTATTGAGTACTGCAAACAGATCTTGATGAATATAGGGTTTCAGGCAGTTCACTTGCTCTAGAAATTGTGAAGATTTGGGTGCCATATTGTAGAAAGCAGAGAGTTTTTCGAAAGATTGAGAGAGAGTTGGAAGGAAGAAAATTTCGCTAAGTGTTGAAGGTTTGAAGAGTGTGTGATAGTTGAACCGCCTTATCAGTTATATATATAAAATAAAAATAGATAAGTAAGGTAAAATAAAATTAATATCCTTCCCTTTTTCAGCTTTCCCGCCTTTCCAAGGTATAGACTTGCAGTCTATTACCGCCTCTAGTCTGCGTATAATACACGCGCTTTGGATCCAAGGGTTGTAGTATGGCGCGTGTTGGTTCACATTGTAAGAAGTACTTCCGTTTTCTCGATTTGGTAAATATCTTTTTGATCACTGTTCCCAAACATAGTATCAATCGTCACAAAAATAAAAGATTAGATATATCGTGTCAGAATTTAGATATATGAAAGAATTAAGTTGATATAGTCGCCGTATATTGTTGACTTTTCCCCCTTAACCAAGTAGTGGAAAAGAAAAAAAAAATTGTGAATATCCACGTGGCATCTTGTCATCTGGTCAAGATCGATCTCCTTCATAGTAAGCATTATCGATCTGGTTGCGCCACTTTCCAATCTGGATGTCAATCTGGTGTGATGACCTTTTTATTAATTCCCAGTTGGAATTTGATTGATCTGTTTGACTATTGACATGTACTTAGTGATCTAGTGTCAATTCCCTGTTGGAATTTCACATGATCTGTTTTTTATCAATGTGGACTATGTCAATCTGGTTTTGATTCCCTGTTGGAATTTTGAACTTGATTTGATCTAAATCAATCTGGTCCTTTCTTCAAGATTTAATAGTCCTAGTTTACCACAAAGCATTTTAAATCTTTCTTCTGATAATGCTTTGGTAAGGATGTCAGTTCTCTGTACTTCAGTGTGTATCTTCTCGATCTGTACATGTTTTCTTTCAACATGATCTCTTATAAAATGATGTCTCACGTCTACATGTTTGCATCTGGTGTGCAAAACTGGATTCTGTGTGATTGCTATAGCACTTGAGCTGTCACAGAAAATGGGTATTTCCTTGACATCAATCTCATAATCTTTAAGTTGTTGTCTTAACCACAGTATTTGTGCACAACAACTTCCAGCTGCCATATATTCTGCCTCTGTGGTTGATGTGGCAACAGATGTCTGTTTCTTTGAGAACCAAGAGATTAGTTTATTTCCTAAAAATTGACATGTACCAGATGTTGATTTTCTGTCTAGTTTGTATCCAGCATAGTCTGAATCTGTGTATCCTGTTAGCTCAAAGTTATCTTCACATGGATACCATAATCCTATATGGGCTGTTCCCTTAAGATATCTTAAGATCTTCTTAGCTGCTTCCATGTGAGACTCTTTAGGATTCGCTTGATATCTTGCACATACTCCTACTGCAAATGTGATATCAGGTCGACTGGCAGTTAGGTATAGTAGTGATCCTATGATCCCTCTGTATTGTGTAATATTAGCTGGTTTTCCCTCTGGATCAGGATCAATTTTCCCATTGGTCTGCATTGGGATTTTTACTGGATTACTGTCTTTCAATCCAAATTTTGTCAGTATATCTTGAATATATTTGGCTTGATTTATGAAGATTCCATCTGGTAGCTGCTTGACCTGTAAGCCTAGGAAGAAACTATTTTCTCCCATCATGGACATTTGGTATTTATTCTTCATGAGATCAACAAATTTATCACATAAAAAGGTGGATTGAGATCCAAAAATGATGTCATCTACATAGATCTGGACTAGCAGGATATTCTCTTTGACTTTGATAATGAACAATGTCTTGTCAACTGATCCTCTTCTAAATCCAGATTCTAGTAGGAATGTTGATAAGGTCTCATACCAAGCTGTAGGGGTTTGTTTTAGACCATAGACTGCTTTTGATAGTCTGTATACTTTCTGATTTGGATCTGCTTCTTCAAATCCAGGTGGCTATTCCACATAGACTTCTTCTTCAAGGATACCATTTAGGAAGACACTTTTGACATCCATCTGGTATACCTTGAAGCTTTTGTGTGCAGCATATGCTAAGAACAGCCTGATTGCTTCTAATCTAGCTACGAGTGCAAATGTTTCATCAAAATCAATGCCTTCTTGTTGATTATAGCCTTTAGCTACTAATCTGGCTTTGTTTCTGACTACTTCACCCTTTTCATCTCGTTTATTTTTGAATACCCATTTTACACCTATCACTCCTTGGTGTTTGGGTCTATCCACGAGATACCAGACTTCATTTCTTTTGAACTCATTGAGTTGTTCTTGCATTGCTGTTATCCAATCTGCATCTTGTAGTGCTTCATGAGCATCAGATGGTTCAATGCGAGATAGATAACAGCTTAACAAGGCACTTTCTCCATGCATTCTTCTAGTCTTCACACGATCTGTTGGGTTCCCAACAATCTGTTATGGTGGATGATCTTGTATCCATCTCCTTCTCCTGGTCATCTCTTCATCAGATATTTCAGGTTCGAGTTGATCTGTTAGTTCCTCAAATTCAGGGTGTGATGTAGAAGTTTGTTGGAATGGATTCTCATTAGAATTTTCTTCTGGATTTGGATTTTCAAATTGATTATCTTCTGCAATGACTGTTTCATTTCTTGGTGATCTGTTTTCATCCAGATCATGTTGTGATGTTCTCCCTTGCTTTATGATTTCTTCAGCAATAGGTGGAGTGTTAATCTCTTTTTCATCACTTTTTGAATTCCAGATAAGAATGTCTTCAAGTAGTAGTTCATTTATCTTTCTTGTAGTCACCTGGTTTTCTGTCTGTTTTTCATCTAGTGACCTGTACTCAACAATAGACTCATCAAAAACAACATGAGGTGTTACCTCCACAATATGAGAGTTCTTATTGTAGACTCGATATGCTTTACTAACATCAGAATATCCTAAGAATATTCCAGGGTCAGTTTTGCTATCAAAAGTTTTCAATTGAGGTTTCCCATTATTGTGTATGTAACACAAACAGCCAAAAGTTCGAAAGTAAGAAATCTTAGGCTTTCTGCTGTTCCAGATCTCATATGGAGTCTTTCCATGTCTGAGTGTTATTGATGATCTGTTCTGAGTATAACAGGCTGTGTAGATAGCTTCAGCCCAAAATTTCTTGGGTAGATTGGTTGCATTTAGCATAGTACGAGCTGCTTCCTTGAGTGATCTATTTCTCCTTTCAACAACTCCATTATGTTGAGGTGTTCTGGCAGCCGAGGTTTGATGAGTGATTCCCATCTTGCTGCAGTATGCTTCAATCTTCTGGTTGAGAAATTCTGTTCCTCGATCTGTTCTGATAGTAGCTACACTTACTTCCTTTTGTTTGGTGATCTTGTGTAGAAAGTCAGGTAGTTTGACTAGTGTCTCTTTCTTCTTTAACAGAAAGATGACCCAAGTGAATCTTGAGTAATCATCTATGATTATTAAAGTGTATTTTCTTCCATTTATGCTTAGTGGTTTGACTGGTCCAAACAGATCAAGATGTAACAGCTCCAGTATCCTTGACGTTGAGTGAGCTGTTTTGCTTGTAAAGGATGATCTGGTTTGCTTTCCAGCTTGACAAGCATCACATATATGATCTTTATCATATACTTGATTTGGTAGTCCTTCCACTAACCTTTCCTTGGCAATCCTGTTGATTGACTTGAAGTTTAGATGACATAATCTCTTGTGCCATAACCAACTTGTTTTTGATACTGTTTTAGTAACTAAACAAGTCTCGATCTGGTTTGTCCACTGGACAATATATAACCTGTCCTGCAGTTTACCGGTAAGGAGTATCTCATCTCCTTCCTTGTTCTTCACAAGACAATTGTTAGTATCAAAGATGATCTGATTACCATTAGCACAGAATTGACTTACAGAAAACAGATTGTGATTAAGACCCTCAACATATGATACGTTTGTGATGGTGGTCTTGCCAACTTTTATATTTCCATATCCTCTGGTATATCCTTTTGAATTGCATTCAAAGGTAACCTGAGGTCCTGGTTTCTCTATATAATCTGATAGTAGGTTCTTGTCACAGGTCATGTGCTTTGAACATCCACTATCTATTATCCAGATTGCTCCTTTTGCTATCTTGTTCCTTCTTGCAGTCTTCTGATCCTGCAATTAATTACACTTAGCTACCCTTCAACGTTTGGGTTCTTGGTTATTAGCAAATGTTCCCTTTCGAATCCAGAACATTTTTGGGTTAGGAACAGAAATATAACAGGTAATGATGTTCCCATCATTATCAAGTTTAGACAGAGAATGAAATACAGATGGATGGTATCTCTCTATTCCATCATTCTTCAATCCCTTCTTAGTAGGTACTGTCCTGTTGACATACTTATTGGGTAATGTCCTGTTGACGTTCTTATTATGATCTGTTTCTGTGTAATAGGCTGGTTGTCCCTTTGTTTGATAGTACTGTCTGTTTGTAGTCTCTTTCATAATCATCCTTTGAGGATGGCCTTTCTTATTTTTCAAGTTTTTCACTTGATCTGGTATTTGCTTCCTTTCTGGTATAAAGTTTATGGTACTAGAAGATTTTTCTGAGTGACCTGGATATCCTAATCCAGATGTGCCCTGTTGTTGTAGATTGATTAGCAACTTGGCACGTTCATCACTCTTGTAAATCATTTCTTTCCCTTTCTTTATCCTCTCTTCAGCAACGTTGTTTCTTGTAATAAGATCTTTGACCTTGGAGTTTAGAGAGTGAATCTCACTGTCTTTTCCTTTGATCTGTTCTTCCAGATTAACTATTTGGGCAATGAATTGAGTGTTGGTTGTGCTTAGTATCTCCTCTGATTTCTTCAATCTTCTATTTTCTTCTACAACTTCTCTAAACAATCTCTTGATGCTCGAATAGCTTTTGAACATCTCATTTACTTCTTCCCAAGAGTAGTCAGTTTGATCTTCATTATCCTGTTCCAGATTGATATCATTTGAGGAATTGGAATAACATGAATTTACCTCGACTTCGTCCAGACCGTTGTCTAGTCCCACATAGCATTCATCCCATCCTTCTTCGTCATTAGCAAAGAAGGCTTCATCATTCTCTGATGAGCTATCTGAGAAATGACTCGAGCTGCTTGATTCTTGTTCAGCTAACATGGCTTTTCGTTCATGTTTGAGTTTTCAATCTCTCTTTGCTCTCAACTCTTCTCTTTGGCTTTTGGAAAGATCAGGACAGTCTGGTTTGAAGTGACCTGTTCTGCCACAACCAAAGCAGGTGTAATCTGTAGAGTTAGATGTTTTATAGATTTTACCAGTCTACTGTTTTGATTCTTCCTTGATGTCAGATCGATCATTGTCACGCTTCGTGTAGAATTTGTTTTTGTTGTCTTTGTAGAAGCGTCTGTATTTCTTCGATCTGATCTCCATCTTGTCCATACGTTTTGCAATCATTACAAATTCTTTTAACAGTTTGTCATAGCCTTTCTCTTCATCTGGTAGAGAAGGTTCAGAAAGTTCATCTGGTTTGCTCTGCGCTTTGAAGGCTACTTCTTTGTCCTTCTTAGAGCTATTTTCTGCCTTTTTGGACAGATGATCTGGTCCTCGAATTCTTTGAATGTCACAATCATGACCTTCAAGGTGATCAAATAGTGCTTCTGTAGACAGTTCATTGAAGTCTGCACGAAGAGGTTGCATTGCAGCATAGATCTCCTAGCTAGGTGGAAGTGCTCTGAGTACTTTCATATTCTTCTCCCTTTGGGTATATTTGTTCTTATTGAACGCAGATATCTCAAGGAGAATTCCAGTGAATCTCATCTTCATTTGTTCTATTGTCTCTCCTGGTTTCATCTTGAATTCGTCATATTTGTTGCAGGCAAGAGACAGCTTGTTCTCGATCATGACTTCAGATCCTAGACACAAGTCTCTTAGGGCTTCCCACATCTCTTTGGCAGTATCCAGATCTTGGATTTTGGCCAGATGTACCCCTTTGACTGTGCTAGAAATGATACTCTTAGCAAAGTCATCCAGATTGGCTTCGCGGCGTTCCTCAGCAGTATATTTTCTTGGATCTTTGGGAGCTATCTGTGTTGCTACACCAGTTGAGGTAACTACTGTAACTTCTTCAGTGATCTGTAGTGGGCCATCTTCTATGACTTTCGACATCAGATAGTGATGGGCTTTGAGTGCCATTTTGATTCTGAAGCTCCATTCTCTATAACCTTGGATAGAGAATTCTTCACAAGCCCTGACAACAGATGATTCCATAGCAGATAGTATGCTCGTGAATGAAAATAGGTTTTCTAAGATCTATTCAAGTTAACCACACAGGTTTTATCCCTGTGAAACAGAAACAATGGTCGTTTGAACCACTGCTCTGATACCACTTGTTGGTCCCGAAAGAGCAAGGTTCTATGTATGGGGGGGGGGAATACACCAAGTACAAACTTTTCAGTTTACTTGTTAAATTGTTCAGAGAATCCAAGCTATTCTTAAACAAGAAATCGCTCGGCAGATGATTAATCAAATCGATTAACAGATCGATACCAGAATTGTCCAAGCAGATTGCTCTCAGTGTAAACACTTAGCCAATAATAAGAGTGATCTTATTATCTTTTAAGTATTGTGTGTGTGCGGAAATATGGTGGATTTAATGAGTGCTCTTATTAGGAAAACCTTAGTAGTTAATCAGAT
This sequence comes from Leonotis leonurus, assembly GCA_026898415.1. Classification (NCBI taxonomy): domain Eukaryota; kingdom Viridiplantae; phylum Streptophyta; class Magnoliopsida; order Lamiales; family Lamiaceae; genus Leonotis; species Leonotis leonurus. Next base: position 10,864 of record JAPKLX010003515.1, read on the forward strand.
CGTTAAACAGATTGATTGAGATGCAGATTATATGATTGTGCAGAAGGTTAGAATAATAAATAACTGAAAGTAAATATGCAGAAATATAAAGAACACAGTTGTTTAACGTGATTCGGGAATTCCCTACGTCCACGATCTGGTCAAAACTAGACCAGATT
>JAPKLX010003265.1:0-11394 GCA_026898415.1 Leonotis leonurus
TGTGTTTCGAAGGACCATCATCAAAACTAAATTTAGGGTTCCCAACAATTTCTCCCTTTTTGATGATGTTGAAACCACACTTTTACAATAATGTCCTATCAACACATTTTAGGAATGGTCTGGTCTGATGACCAGATAGATGTTTATTCGTTATTAAGTTTATAACGATTTGGACATTTATATTTGCGTTCTGGACAATAGAGTGTTGTCATCAGAAACTTTCAAAGAAACTTCAATAGATAAGGATAAGTAGAGTTTACAGATTATAAAAAAAATGATAAATGCAGATCATAAAAGAAAAAAATATGGCTATCTGCTCTTTCTCTTCTCTTCCTGTTGTCTTTTCATTTTTGCCCTGGTCTCATCCGAGATGAGTTGTACACTTTCATAAATGCCTTCTCTGATCCTTATATAGTCCGGATCCTCTGCATCCACCTTGTACCCTCTGTTCTCAACTAGCTGGTTAATGAAGGTGTGCAGGAATGTCTTGTCGGGTAGATCAGTCCCTGGAATGGTGGGGCATGATCTGTATTCTTTCTCGGGTGCAGTAATCTAGATTTTTGCTTGGGCAGCAGCCTTCCTTATTTCTTCTACCAGATCACTGGCGTCGTTTAGGTCTAGGTATCGGTTGAACGCCTCATTTGGACTGCCTTCTATGTATGCTGGTTCCTTTAGGAAGTATCTGCAGAGAACGAAGGCATTCTTGAGCCCTTCCCATCCATCTCTTAAGTGAACTGGGACCCAGTTGGTCTCTCCAGATGGTCTGAGGTGAACAGTTGGCCAACTGAATCCAGTTCTTTTCTTCTTCTTTTGAATTTGACTCGATCTGCTAGATGATTTGGATTTTTGAGTTTGAGCAGATGGATCAGATTGAGGGCTGGTTTGGGGTGTGATCTGCTGCTCAGGTTGAGCTTTCTCATTCTCCTTCCCTTTAACAGCAGCTGGCTTCTTTCCTTTCACAGATCCTTCCCCCTTTTCGACATCATCAACAACCATATTGATGAGTGCCCTGAGGGAAGTAATCTCTTCCTTCATCGCCTTAATCTCCTTGTCCGTATCAACCGTTTGTGTAAGCAGAGATGTAATATTGAGATTAGCGTCATCAATCTGCTTCTTAAAGGATTTTGTAATGTTGGCCAGAGTCTCTGTGCGACTCCCCACATCTTCTTGGATGATCCCAAAATCGTTGAAGTATGTTTCGATCATTGTTTTCGTGGGGTAGCGTAGGTCGCTTAACTTCCTCTCAACAAAGTTCTTCCCATCCTGTTCGAACTGTCTGAACATGACTTTGGTGTGTGAGATGGCTTCCTTTAGAACATCAACTGCTATGCCATCTGTCTGTTCCTTCACTATGGCATGCACCATGTCCTTCTCTTTTTCAGCAAAAGCAGTGATAATCTTGTAAATTTCTTTCACTTTCAGTTCAGTTGTAAACAGACTTTGATCGATCTGTGCCTTCCGTTCTTCGGCAGCAGCTCGATCATCGTCCATTTTCTTGCTAATCTCTTCTATCTTCAGCCGGCATATTCTCCTCAAGTCAGAGTCAACTTGATCGACGTGAGTCTTCAAGTGGTCGTTGAACTCTGTGAGGATGCGAGTAGCTTCATCTTATACTTGGGAGAGCGTGCCATACATGTAGTGGTCGACTTTGTGGGAAATTAAGTCCTTGACCTGAGTATTGGATAGGGATTGATGCTGGTTCATCAATATATCCTCTAGCGTAGTCATCTCCACATGTTCCTCCATTGTAGCTGCGACAGCTGTGGTATAGATATGATCTGTTGGTATACCCCCCACGCGCTGTCCAGCTGGCTCGTGGTCTATTGCAGCTTGAGCACTCATTGCTTGTGGAATTGGTCTTTCCTGGGTTGGTGCTCCCGCAACCTGTGCAGTGGTGTCCTTGTCAACCTCAGCCATGGGCTGATCTGGTATAATTTTTGTCATGGCTGCACCCTGTTGGTGAGCATCAGCATGATCTGCTGCAACTGCTTCTTCCATAACCTCTTCTTCAATGCTGTTGTAAAAATCCAGCATATTTGTCTTTTCATAGGCAGATCGCAGATCGATCTGGAGTTCTTCAGCCTCAAATTTTGACATTCCCAGAATGTTCGACTTGTATGTGTCCCTTAACTCAGCAACTGATGCAGCAGTGAAGATCTTGAGTAAGGTGGCTTCTTCGATTTTCAGTGCGTGTATTGATCTGGTGCAGAGCAGGGTATCCAGAACATAAAATTCCTTATCTTTCACCAGCAGAAAGAACTTTAAGCGTTTGGCTGCATCATACGTCTCTGGGGTTAGCTGGATTCCAGGGAAGGTTCTGAGAACAGAATGGCCTGCTTCTGTTTCCAGCATTCTAACTACTGTCTCTGCTTTCTGTAATTCCTCATCCTCATCAGTGGACTGCTCTTCGTCCTCAGCCTCCTCATCAATCTGCTCTAGCCGGTCAGCAGATGATGGGCTAGTGGAGTGTGCTGGAGAGAGGTCCTTGGATTGATCTGGGTGTACAGAGGAAATGGGGGCCACATTCTCTGGTGGACTACCCATCAGAATGTCCTCTTCCTCAACCTCCTGTGGAGGGAGAATGGTTTCTGCAGCAGCAGGTACTTCAGCCTGGATTTCAGCATCAAGCTTCTGAAGTCGTCTACGTTTTGGTTTTGGTGGCTGGGCTGCTGTGGATGTATCCGTGTCGATCGAGCTTGTCCTTCTTATGACTCTCTTGGTGGGAGTTTTCTCAGTTGGTTTCTCCTTGGTAACCTTTGATTTTGTGGAGTGATCTGCTTGACCATTTGGAGGAATCCAGATGGGATTCAAGTTGCCCATCTCCATCAGTGCATTAAAAACCACTGAGTCTTTCACCCGTGCAATTGCTGAAATGCCCATTGACATTTCTATCTGATGCTGGTCCTTGGGAAAATGCTGTCTGGTGTTGAACTCAACATCAGTGTCCCACTGGTGGTGAGGGAAGAAAGTTTCCAGCATGAAGCTGATTTTTGTGGAGTGGCGTAAGCTGCTTCTCTTCACCTCAATGCCAGGTGAGCTTCCTTTCACAAACAAGATCATCTTGGTCTCCTTTGCCAAGAGATCAAATAAGATCCTGCTCCAGTTCACTGGCAGGTTGAGTACCACGGCTGCTAGGATCCTGAACTTCTCAGGACTGACCTGGTCATAGGATCCGTTGTGGTTGAGAAAGATTCGCTGTACGAATTCAAACAGAATTCTGAATTTTGGAGCGAGAAGAGCACGAGTAAAACATCCTATTTGTATATTGGATAGGTATGATCATCATTGTCTCCACTGCTTCTTGCAGCTGTTCTGCAGTGATTTCCCCAAGGTCAAGACCTTCATCCTTCAATTTGTTAGCGTCGTTGATGATGTTGATGACGTTATAAGAGGTGTTGCTGATAGTGTTTCCCTTACTAACCCTGATGGTTGCCTCGTGTCCACCCCTCTCTCCCTGCCATGAGAGGTAGAAAGCGGCAACATCCTTAGGTAGAAAGTGAACTGGATGTGAAGTGATAATGTTGTAAAAACCTACAAGAAAAGAGTATATGTGAGCACTATCCTTCCATCAGTGAAGTATAAGTGCTCAAGACAGTTTATGCAGTCTAGCAATCGATATCACAGTAATCACAGGTATACATTTATATGCAGATGAATAAAAGCAGTATATCAAAAGCATGTTTAAGAGAGAATATAAGACAGACGAAAGCAGGAATCACAAAGCAATGAACCTTTGCACTGGCGGACAAGATCAAATGCCTTTTCCAGTTTGTGAAACTCGAAGGTATCAAGAACTGCGAAGAGGTCTTGGTGCAAGTATGGTTTCAGAAAGGTCGCTTGATCAAGAAAAATAGATGATTTGGGGACCATTTTGCTAAAAATAGAATGATTTTGCTAAGGAAGAGAGAGTTTGAAAGAGAGGGAGTTTTTTGCTAAGGTTTCGGAAAAGTATAAGTGTAAGTGATAGATGAAACAACTTATCAAACATATAAACGAAGGAGAAGATAAGTAAGGTAATAAAATATTAAGAAATCCTTCCCTTTTTCAGCTTTTCCCGCCTTTCTATATTCTAGGTTTACAAACTATCACTGCCTCTCTTTATCGTGTGATGTACGCGCTTTTATCGAATGGTTGTAATGTGGCGCGTTGTTTTTGTTGCAGTCATTTCTCTCCCTTTTTCTCGATTTGGTAGATATTTCCTCGATCACGTTTCCCAATTACTGTACTTAATCATCAACAAAATAAAAGATTTGATTTTTAGTGTCAGAAATAAGATATTAGTCGCCGTATATAGTTGACCTTTCCCCCTTAACCAAGTAATGGGGTAATAAGAAATATTAATTTAATATCCACGTGGCATTAAGTAATCTGGGTCAAGATCGATCTCCTGCATAGTGAGAACTATTGATCTGGTTGTGCCACTGTCCAATCTGGTGTTACTGATTCCCAGTTGGAATTTTAATTAATCTGTGTTGACATATACTTAGTGATCTGGTGTTAATTCCCTGTTGGAATTTCACGTGATCTTTAATTTTATCGATCTGTACCATGTCAATCTGGTTTTGTTTCCCTGTTGGAACATTTAACTTGATCTGGTTTATATCAATCTGGTTCTTGCTTCAAGATTTAGTAATCCTAGCTTACCACAAAGCATCTTAAATCTTTCTTTTGGTAATGCTATGGTAAGAATATCAGCTCTCTGTATTTCAGTGTGTATTTTCTCGATCTGTACATGTTTTCTTTCAACATGATCTCTTATGAAATGATGTCTTACATCCACATGTTTGCATCTGGTATGCAGAACAGGATTCTGTGTGATAGCTATAGCACTTGAGCTATCACAGAAAATAGGTATCTCCTTGACATCGATCTCATAGTCTTTAAGCTGTTGTCTTAACCACAGTATTTGTGCACAACAACTTCCAGCAGCCATATATTCTGCCTCTGTAGTTGAGGTGGCAACTGATGTCTGTTTCTTTGAGAACCAAGAGATTAGTTTATTTCCTAGAAACTGACATGTACCAGATGTTGATTTTCTGTCCAGTTTACATCCAGCATAATCTGAGTCAGTGTATCCAGTTAACTCAAAATTGTCTTCACATGGATACCATAATCCTACATGGGCTGTTCCCTTGAGATATCTTAATATCTTCTTAGCTGCTTCCATGTGAGACTCTTTTGGATTTACTTGATATCTTGCACATACACCTACTGCAAATGTGATGTCAGGTCGACTGGCAGTCAGGTATAGTAGTGATCCTATGATCCCTCTGTATTGAGTAATGTTAGCTGGTTTTCCCTCTGGATCTGGATCAATTTTCCCATTGGTCTGCATTGGGATTTTCACTGGGTTACTGTCTTTTAACCCAAATTTGGTCAGCAGATCATTGATGTATTTTGTCTGATTAATAAAGATACCATCTGGTAGCTGCTTGACCTGCAAACCTAAGAAGAAACTCATTTCTCCCATCATGGACATTTGGTACTTATTTTTCATAAGTTCAGCAAATTTGTCACATAGATAGGTAGATTGAGATCCAAAAATGATATCATCTACATAGATCTGGACTAAGAGAATGTTTTCTTTGACTTTGATGATAAACAAAGTCTTGTCAACAGATCCTCTTCTGAATCCAGATTCTAGTAGGAAAGTTGATAAGGTCTCATACCAAGCTCTTGGGGCTTGCTTTAAACCATAGACTGCCTTAGCCAGTCTGTATACTTTCTGATCTGGATCTGCTTCTTCAAATCCAGGTGGCTATTCCACATATACGTCTTCTTCAAGGATACCATTGAGGAAAGCACTTTTGACATCCATCTGGTATACATTGAAATGTTTGTGAGCAGCATATGCTAGAAATAGCCTTATAGCTTCTAATCTGGCTACTGGTGCGAATGTTTCATCAAAATCAATGCCTTCTTGTTGATTATAGCCTTTAGCTACCAATCTGGCCTTGTTTCTGACTACTTCACCATTCTCATCTCGTTTATTTTTGAACACCCATTTTACACCTATCACACCTTGGTGTTTGGGTCTGTCCACGAGATACCAGACTTCATTCCTTTTGAACTCATTGAGTTCTTCTTGCATTGCTGTTATCCAATCTGCATCTTGAAGTGCTTCATAAGCATCAGATGGCTCCATGCGAGAGAGGTAACAGCTCAACAATGCACTCTCTCCATGCATTCTTCTGGTTTTCACACGGTCTGATGGGTTTCCAAAGATATGTTCTGGTGGATGATCTTGTATCCATCTCCTTCTCCTGGTCATCTCTTCATCAGATATCTCAGGATCAGGTTGATCTGCTGGTTCCTCAAATTCAGGGTGTGCAGTTGATATAGTTGAAAATGGATTCTCATCTGGACTTTCTTCTGGATTTGGATTTTCATGTTGATCATCATTTGTAATAATTGTTTCATTGTCTTCTGTTGATGATCTGTTTTCATCTAGATTGTGTTGTGATATTCCCCATTGTTGTATGATCTCTTCTGCAACAGGTGGAGTGATAATTTCTTCATTCTCACTTTTTGAATTCCAGATAAGAATATCTTCAAATAATAGTTCATTCATCCTTCTGGTAGTCTCCTGATATTCTGTCTGCTTTTCATCTATTGACATGCACTCAACAGTAGACTCATCAAAAACAACATGAGGTGTTACCTCCACAATATGAGAGTTCTTATTGTAAACTCGATAAGCTTTACTAACATCAGAATATCCTAAGAATATTCCAGGGTCAGTTTTGCTATCAAAAGTTTTCAAATGTGATTTCCCATTATTGTGTATGTAACACAGACAGCCAAAGGTACGAAAATAAGAAATCTTAGGCTTTCTGCTGTTCCATATCTCATATGGTGTCTTTCCATGTCTGAGTGTGATGGATGATCTGTTTTGAGTGTAGCAGGCTGTGTAGATTGCTTCTGCCCAGAATTTCTTTGGTAGATTGGTTGCATTGAGCATTGTGCGAGCTGCTTCCTTAAGTGATCTGTTTCTCCTCTCAACAACTCCATTCTGTTGAGGAGTTCGAGCAGCAGATGTTTGATGAGTGATTCCCATCTTGTTGCAGTATGCTTCAATTTTCTGGTTGAGAAATTTTGTTCCTCGATCTGTTCTGATAGATGTTATACTCATCTCCTTTTGTTTGGTGATCTTGTTTAGAAAATTAGGGAGTTTGTCAAGAGTCTCTTTCTTCTTTAACAGAAAGATGACCCAAGTGAATCTTGAGTAATCATCTATGATCACCAATGTGTATTTTCTTCCATTTATACTTAGTGGCTTGACTGGTCCAAACAGATCAAGATGTAACAGCTCCAGTATCCTTGATGTTGAGTGAGCTGTTTTGCTTGTAAAGGATGATCTGGTTTGCTTTCCAGCTTGACAAGCATCACATATGTGATCTTTATCATACCCTTGATCTGGTAGTCCTTCCACTAACCTTTCCTTGGCAATCCTGTTGATTGACTTGAAGTTTAGATGGCTTAATCTCTTATGCCATAACCAGCTGGTTTCTGATACAGTCTTAGTGACTAAGCAGGTCTCGATCTCGTTTGTACACTGGACAATGTATAATCTATCCTGCAGTTTACCAGTAAGGAGTATTTCATCTCCTTCCTTATTCTTCACCAGACAGTTGTTAGTATCAAAAACAATCTGATTACCATTAGCACAGAACTGACTTACAGAAAATAGATTGTGACTAAGACCCTCAACATATGATACATTTGTGATAGTGGTCTTGCCAACTTTGATGTTTTCATACCCTCTGGTATATCCTTTTGAATTACATCCAAAAGTGACCTGTGGTCCTGGTTTCTCTATGTAATCTGATAGTAGGTCCTTGTCACATGTCATGTGTTTTGAACAACCACTATCTATTATCCAAATGGTTCCTCTTGCTACCTTACTCCTTCTTGCAGTTCTTTGATCCTGCAATTAATCAAACTTAGCTACCCTTTCAACGTTTGGGTGCTTGATTATTAGCAAATATTCCTTTTCGAATCCAGAACATTCTAGGGTTAGGAACAGAAATATAGCAGGTAATGATGTTCCCTTCATTGTCAACTTTAGATAGAGAGTGGATTTCAGATGGATGAAATCGTTCTGTCTCTTCATTCTTCAAGTTCTTTTTGCTATGAGCTGTCCTGTTGACATTTGATTTTTGAAGGTGATCAGCTTCTGTGTAGTGAGCTGGTTGTCCCTTTGTTTGATGATACTGCCTGTTCTTCGCATCTTTTATTATTATCTTTTGAGGATAACCTTTCTTGTTTTTCAAGTCCTTCACTTGATCTGGTATTTGCTTCCTTTCTGGTACGAAGTTTAAGTTTCCAGAGGACTTTTCTGAGTGACCTGGATATCCTAATCCAGATGTGCCCTTTTGTTGCAGATTGATTAGCAACTTGGCACGCTCATCACTCTTGTAAATCATTTATTTTCCTTTCTTGATCTTTTTTTCAGCGACATTGTTTCTTGTGACCAGATCCTTAACTTTTGAGTTAAGTGTGTGGATCTCACTGTGTTTACTCTTGATCTGTTCTTCCAGATCGTTTATTTTAGCGACAAATTGCGTGTTTGTTGTGCTTAGAGTCTGCTCAACTTTCTTTAATCTGTCATTCTCTTCAACAACTTCTCTAAACAATCTCTTGATGCTTGAGTAGCTTTTGAACATCTCATCTATTTCATCCCATGAGTATTCTGCTTGATCTTCACTTTCCTGTTCAAGATTGTTATTATTATTTGAGGAATTTGAGTAGCAAGAATTTACCTCAACATCATCTAGACTGTTGTCCAATCCCATATAACATTCATTCCAGCTTTCTTTGTCATCAGCTATGAAAGCTTCATCATTTTCTGATGAGCTATCTGAGAAATGACTCGAGCTGCTTGAGTTCTGTTCAGCTATCATGGCTTTGCGTTCATATTTAAGCTTTCGGTCTCTTTTAGCTATTAGTTCTTCTCTTTGGCTTCTGGACAGATCAGGACAGTCTGTTTTGAAATGACCTGTTCTGCCACACTCAAAGCAAGTGTAATCTGTAGAGCTAGAGGTCTTTGTTGTTTTAGCAGTCTGCTTCTTGAATTCATTCTTGTCATCAGATCGATCATCATCATGCTTCTTATTGAAGTTTCTCTTGTTGTCTTTGTAGAAGCGTCTGTATTTCTTCGATCTGGTTTCCATTTTGTCCATTCTTTTGTCAATCATCGCAAACTCTTTTAACAGTTTGTCATATCCTTTCTCTTCATCTGGAGTAGCAGACTCAGAAAGATCATCAGGTTTGCTCTTCGCTTTGAAGGCTACCTCTTTGTCCTTCTTTGAGCTGCTTTCTGCCTTTTTGGACAGATGATCTGGTCCTCGAATTCTTTGAATGTGACACTCATGACCTTCTAGGTGATCAAATAATGCTTCTGTGGACAGATCATTGAAATCTGCTCGGAGAGGTTGCATTGCAGCATAGATCTCCCAGCTTGGTGGAAGAGCTCTAAGTACTTTCATGTTCTTCTCTCTTTGAGTATATTTGTTCTTTTTGAATGCAGATATCTCAAGGAGAATTCCAGTGAATCTCATCTTCATCTGCTCTATTGTCTCGCCTGGTTTCATTTTGAATTCATCATATTTGTTGCAGGCAAGAGACAACTTGTTCTCAATCATTACTTCAGATCCTAGGGCTAGGTCTCTTAAGGCTTCCCACATCTCTTTGGCAGTATCCAGATCTTGGATTTTAGCCAGATGTATGCCTTTGACAGTGCTGGAGATGATCCCTTTGGCAAAGTCATCAAGATTTGCTTCTCTCCTTTCTTCAGAAGTGTATTTTCTGGGATCCTTTAGTACAGATTCTTTGACCACTCCTGTATCAGTGATACGAGTAGTTTCTTCTGTAATTGCCAATGGCCCTTCTTCGATTATTTTCCACATCAGGCAGTGATGAGATTTAAGGCACATTTTGATTCTGAAGCTCCACTCTCTGTAACCTTGGATGGAGAATTCTTCGCATGCCCTGATAACAGATGATTCCATAGCAAATAGTATGCACGTGAATGAAAAAGGTTTTCCTAGATCTATTCAAGTTGACCACGCAGGTTTTATCTCTGTGAAACAAAACAATGGTCGTTTGAACCACTGCTCTGATACCACTTGTTGGTCCCGAAAGAGCAAGGTTTGGTGTATGGGGGGGGGGGAATACACCAAATACAAACTTTTCAGTTTACTTGACAAGTTATGTGAGAGTTCAAGCTATTCTGTATAAGAAATTGCTCGAAGATGACTAGACAGATCGATATGCAGATCGATAGCAGTTTTAGTCCAAACAGATTATTCTCTTAGTGATAACACTTAGCTAATAATAAGAGTGATCTTATTACTTTCTGAGTGTTTAGTGAGTGCGGAATAATGATGGATTAGTGATTGCTCTTGTTTAGAAAACCTTAGAGATTATCCAGATTGTTAAAGAGATTGATTGAGATGCAGATCGAATGATAGTGTTAAAGATTAGAATAACAAACAACATAAATTAAATATGCAGGAATGTAAAGCACACAGTTGTTTAACGTGGAGAACGAGTCACAAGTACCAATCACAACTAGACTGATACTTATGCACGAATGAAGGGTCGTGTCCCTTTACAACAGATTACCTCTACGTTACCACTAGAAAACTACTAGCTAGCAGGGTGATCTCTTTTCTCTCGATAAGACAGACTTGAATCGAGGTGGTTGATGTGATGTTGAATCACAGAGTGTTGAAGCTCTAAGTCTGGATAGCAGATTGATTGCTTGAAAGTATGACAACAGTATAGCTCGCGTGCGTTCTCTCTATCTCCAGATCTTTAACTTCAACTATATAGGCATTGAATTTGAAATTCTAGCCGTTGTTGATTGGCATGAGATAGATGGTATATTTCCAATCAATGATTTCCATCATATCTGTTTTTGCCATATAGGGAAGGTTGACTCAATCTTTGAGTTATGGAAAGCAGATTGCTAACGGTCTCTTTCCTTCTAGGTGTTAGCCGAAGATCTTCTTTCCAATCCCAGTTGGATGGAATTTTAATCTTGACGTGGCAAGAGCATATGATGTGTAGGATGATGTCAGCTGAAGGATTGATGACTCAATCGTTCTGGTTCCTCGCTGTAGGCATCGATCTGGTCATTGATCTGGTCGCTGTCTGTTACAGCAGATCGATTCCTTTTGGCGTGAAATCTTGACCTTCATCCTATACTAAGTTGAGATTGACTTCTATAGGAATATTTCCTTTACATATCAAGTCATCTCCTAATCTGTTCCATAACAGGATTCACTTTATCTCTAGTGATCTGTTTAACACGTAGAACAGTTTAAACTATAAAACAGCTAAGTGTGTTTCGAAGGACCATCATCAAAACTAAATTTAGGGTTCCCAACA
>JAPKLX010002368.1:0-13601 GCA_026898415.1 Leonotis leonurus
TTCTGTAAGTTGTAAAGGGACACGACCCTTATTCGTGCATAAGTTTCGATCAGGTTTGTAATTGGAACTTGTGGCTCGTTCTCAGCGAGTATAAATAAGAGAGTATCCTAGTAGTGGATATCTAATCCAGTTTGGATTAGACCGTGGACGTAGGGGGTTTCCCGAACCACGTAAAATAACTGTGTTATTTACTTTCTGCATTTATATTCCAGTTGTTTTATTCACTATCTGTCACTCTCATACAAACTGCATTTTTAATCAATTCTCTAAATACTCGACTAAGATTTGAAAGGTTTTTCTAATCAAAGAGCACCGACTAAGTCCACCATTATTCCGCACACAATACACTATTAGAAAATAAGATCACTCTTACTTTCTGCCTTGTATTACTTACTTGAGAGATTTTGCTTGGACAGAATAAGATTGATTAGATAGTCAATCTGGTATGTCACGTTGAGCAATCTGTAAACCAGAAAGCTTAAGTTTCTCTCCTCAAATAGTCAAGTAAACTGAAAAGTTTGTATTTGGTGTATTCACCCCCCATACACCAAACCTTGCTCTTTCGGGACCAACAAGTGGTATCAGAGCAGTGGTTCAAACGACCATTGTTTTGTATTCACAGGGATAAAACCTGCGTGGTCAACTTGAATAGATCTTAGAAAATCTTTTTCATTCACTAGCATATTATCTGCTATGGAGTCATCTGTTATCAGGGCATGCGAAGAATTCTCCATCCAAGGCTACAGAGAGTGGAGTTTCAGAATCAAGATGTGTCTCAAGGCTCATCACTGCCTGATGTGGAAGGTAATTGAAGAAGGACCATTGGCCATTACTAAAGAAACAACTCGCATCACTGAAACAAGAGTTGTTAAAGAGGATGTACTCAAAGATCCCAGAAAATACACGCCTGAAGAAAGAAGAGAAGCAAATCTTGATGATTTTGCCAAAGGAGTTATTTCCAGTACTGTAAAAGGAGTCCATCTAGCTAAGATCCAAGATCTTGACACAGCCAAAGAAATGTGGGAAGCCCTAAGAGATCTCAGTCTAGGCTCTGAAGCAATGATTGAGAACAAGTTGTCCCTAGCATGTAACAAGTTCGATGAATTCAAAATAAAACCTGGAGAAACCATTGAACAGATGAAGAACAGGTTCATTGAAGTACTACTTGAAGTTTCTGCTTTCAGAAAGAACAAGTACACACAGAGAGAAAAGAATCTCAAGATTCTTAGAGCTCTACCACCAAGCTGGGAGATTTATTCAGCTATGCAACCTCTACGTGCTGATTTTAATGACTTATCTGTAGAAGCACTATTTGATCACCTAGCTGTCCATGAATGTGACATCAGAAGGATTCACGGACCAGACCATTTCTCCAGCAAGAAAAGTGAGAATAACTCAAAGAAGGAGAAAGAGACTGCCTTCAAAGCGAAGTGCAAAACAGATGAATCAACAGCATCTGCCACACCAGAAGAAGGAGGATATGATAAGTTACTCAAAGAATTCTCAATGATTGCCAAGAGAATGGACAAGATGGAAATCAGATCGAGAAAGTATAGAAGGTTCTACAAAGATAACAAGAGCAGATACCAGAAGAACAAAGAAGTAGAACGATCTGATGACAAAACAGAAAGTAGAGGTAATGGTAAAATCACTAATCCTACCGACTATACTTGTTATGGTTGTGGGAGAACAGGCCATTTCAAAACAGACTGCCCAGATTTATCTAAAAGTCAAAGAGAAGAACTACGAGCTAAGAGGGACAAAAAACTAAAAGCTCAACGTAAAGCCATGATAGCAGAAGAAGAAGACTCTAGCTCAAGTCACCTATCAGATAGTTCATCAGAAGATGATGAAGCATTCTTTGCCAATGAAGAAGAAGATTGGGATGAGTGCTATGTAGGACTAGACAACGGTCTAGATGATGTAGAGGTAAACTCTTGCAACTCTAATTCTTCAAATGATATTAACCTAGAACAGGAAATAGAAGATCAAGATGAATATTCATGGGATGAAGTTAATGAGATGTTCAAGAGCTACTCGAGTATCAAGAGACTATTTAGAGAAGTTGTTGAAGAAAATGACAGATTGAAGAAATCTGAAGAGATATTGAGTAAAGCAAACACTAAATTTGTTGCTAACATCAACGATCTGGAAGAACAGATCAAAGGAAAGGACAGTGAGATTCACTCACTAAATTCAAAAGTGAAGGATCTCATCACAAGAAACAATGTAGCTGAGGAAAAGATCAAGAAAGGAAAAGAAATGATCTACAAGAGTGATGAACGTGCTAAGCTGCTAATTAACATGCAGCAAAAGGGAACATCTGGAGTAGGATATCCAGGTCACTCAAAGAAGCTCTCTAGTACCATAAAATTCGTACCAGAAAGGAAACAAATACCTGACCAAGTGATAAATCTCAGAAACAAGAAAGAACAACCTCAGAAGATGATAGTGAAACAGGCTGGCAACAGACAGAACCATCAAACAAAGGAACTGCCAGCAGGTTACACAGAAACAAAAAGGGTTCACAAAAAGAATGTCAACAGGACATTATCCAACAGGAATGTCAACAGGACAGTACCCAGTAATAAAAGATTGAAGAACGATGGAATAGAGAGATATCATCCATCTATATTTCATGCTATGTCAAAAGTTGATAATGATGGAAATATTATCACTTGCTATATTGCTGTCCCCAACCCAAAAGTGTTCTGGATTCAAAAAGGAACATTTACTAATAACCAAGCACCCAAATATTGAAAGGGTAGCTAAGTGTGATTAATTGCAGGACCAGAAGACTGCAAGAAGGTACAAGATAGCTAAAGGTGCAATCTGGATCATAGATAGTGGCTGTTCGAAGCACATGACATGTGACAAGAACCTACTGTCAGACTATATAGAGAAACCAGGTCCTCAGGTCACCTTTGGATGTAATTCAAAAGGATATACCAGAGGATATGGAAACATAAGAGTTGGCAAGACCACCATCACAAATGTATCATACGTTGAGGGTATTAGTCACAATCTGTTTTCTGTGAGTCAGTTCTGTGCTAATGGTAATCAGATTGTTTTTGATGCTAACAATTGTTTCGTGAAAAGCAAGGAAGGAGATGAGATACTCCTTACCGGAAAATTGCAGGATAGGTTATATGTTGTGCAATGGGACAACCAGATTGAGACATGTCTGGTCACTAAGACAGTATCAGAAACTAGTTGGCTGTGGCATAAACGGCTAAGCCATCTCAACTTCAAGTCAAACAATAAGATTGCACGAGAGAAACTAGTTGAGGGACTACCAGACCAAATATATGACAAGAATCACATCTGTGAAGCATGTCAAGCTGGAAAACAAACCAGATCATCATTTTCTAGCAAATCTGTCCAGTCATCTACCAGAATCTTAGAGTTACTTCATTTAGACTTATTTGGTCCAGTTAAGCCATTAAGTATAAATGGTAGAAAATACACTCTGGTCATCATTGATGATTATTCAAGATTCACATGGGTAATCTTCTTATATAAGAAGAAAGAAACATTGGAAAAGCTGCCAAACTTCCTCAACAAAATTACCAAGAAAAAGGAAGTTTCTGTTACTACCATTAGAACAGATCGTGGTACAGAATTCCTAAACCAGAAGATTGAGGATTACTGCAACCAGATGGGAATCTCACATCAAACATCTGCAGCCAGAACACCTCAACAGAATGGTGTAGTTGAAAGAAGAAACAGATCATTAAAAGAAGCAGCTCGCACTATGCTTAATGCAACCAGATTACCTAAGAAATTTTGGGCAGAAGCAATTTCTACAGCCTGCTATACACAGAATAGAGCTGTAGTTACCATCAGACATGGAAAGACACCATACGAAGTCTGGAACAACAGAAAGCCCAGGATACATTACTTCCGTTCTTTTGGTTGTTTGTGTTACATCCATAATAATGGGAAATCACAGTTGAAAACCTTTGACAGCAAAGCTGACCCTGGAATATTCTTAGGATATTCTGATGTTAGTAAAGCTTATAGAGTTTACAACAAGAAGACCCATATTGTGGAGGTAACACCTCATATTGTCTTTGATGAATCTTTTGTCATTGACAGAGAGTTAAGTGATGATCATACACAAGGCCAGAACAAGGAAAAGAGAACAGAAGGAATTCTGCTAGAAGATATTCTAATCTGGAATACAACAGATGATAATAATATTAATGTTCCATCTAGTGCTGAAGCAATAAGCTCACAGCAAGGGAGAACATGACACATCATTCTGGACCTTGACAGATCAATAATTCAACCAGAAGAAGGAGATAACAATGAACAAAATCACGATCAATCAGAAGAATCAAGAGATACAAACGGTTGGAACAATAATCAAGAAATTGAAGAACCAGAAGTGGACAATCCTTTTCAAACATCTCATCCAGAATTTGAGGAACCAACAAATGAACCAGAACCTGAGATATCAGAAGAAGAAATGACCAGCAGGAGGAGATGGATACAGGATAATCATCCTCCTGAACAGATTGTTGGGAACCCAAGTGATAGAGTAAAAACCAGAAGAATCCATGGAGAGAGTGCACTTCTCAGTTGCTATCTATCACGTGTTGAACCCTCTGACATTTATGAAGCACTCAAAGATGCAGACTGGGTCATTGCTATGCAAGAAGAACTCAATGAGTTCAAAAGAAACCAAGTCTGGTATATGGTAGACAGACCAAATCATCAGGGAGTAATAGGTGTCAAATGGGTATTCAAGAATAAACGAGATGAAAATGGAGAAGTAGTCAGAAACAAAGCTAGACTTGTTGCAAAGGGATACAGTCAACAGGAAGGTATCGACTTTGACGAGACTTTTGCACCAGTTGCCAGACTGGAAGCAATCAGATTATTTCTCGCATATGCAGCATACAAGAGATTCAAAGTGTACCAGATGGATGTTAAAAGTGCATTCCTAAATGGTATACTTGAAGAAGAAGTATATGTTGAACAACCACCTGGTTTTGAAGAAGGAAATCCTGACCAGAAGGTATATAGATTAGCTAAAGCTGTCTATGGATTAAAACAGGCACCAAGAGCGTGGTATGAGACGTTATCAACCTTTCTGCTGGAATCAGGTTTCAAGAGAGGTTCTGTTGACAAAACACTGTTTGTCATTAAAGTCAAAGAACATATCCTTTTGGTGCAGATATATGTGGACGACATAATTTTTGGATCTCAATCTTCCCATCTATGTGATAAATTTGCTGAACTAATGAAGAACAAATATCAAATGTCCATGATGGGGGAGATGAATTTCTTCCTAGGCTTGCAGGTAAAACAGCAATCAGATGGTATCTTTGTAAACCAAGCAAAGTACATTAACGACCTGATCAACAAGTTTGGAGTTAAAGACAGCAAGCCAGCCAAGATACCAATGCAGATAAATGGAAAGATAGATCCAGATCCAACAGGCAAACCAGCACCTATAACAAAATACAGAGGCATAATTGGCTCACTATTATACCTCACTGCAAGTCGACCAGATATCACGTTTGCAGTAGGAGTGTGTGCCAGATATCAAGCCAATCCCAAAGAATCACATATGGAAGCTGTCAAAAAGATACTTAGATATCTTAAAGGAATAGCTCACGTTGGTCTCTGGTATCCACATGACGACAACTTTGAACTAACAGGCTATTCTGACTCAGATTATACAGGATGCAAACTAGACAGAAAGTCTACCTCTGGCACATGTCAGTTTCTAGGAAACAAATTGATATCATGGTTTTCAAAGAAACAGACATCTGTTGCCACATCAACAACAGAAGCATAATATATGGCTGCTGGAAGCTGTTGTGCACAAATCTTATGGTTGAAACAGCAACTAAGGGATTACGAGATCGAAGTAAAAGAGATACCAATATTCTGTGACAGTTCAAGTGCAATAGCTATAACACAGAATCCAGTACTTCATACAAGGTGCAAACACGTTGATGTGAGACATCATTTTATTAGAGATCATGTGGAGAGAAAGCACATCCAGATCGAGAAGATTCATACAGATATCCAACGTGCTGACATTTTGACTAAAGCTCTGCCAGAAGAAAGATTTAAGATGCTGTGTGGAAAGCTTGGATTACTAAGTCTGGATGATAGAACAACAGAAGGTTAGCAGAATGTTAACTACAGAAAGTTAACAGAATGTTAACAACAGAAGGTTAGTAGAATGCTAATGGCAGAAGGTTAGCAGAATGCTAATAGCAGAAGGTTACCAGAATGATTACAACAGAAGGTCACCAGAATGTGAAATTCCCCAGAACGTTGACAACAGAATGCTTTCAAGAATTACAGAATGTCAAGAAGAAAATAATAATTTCACGTGTAATAATTTACTCAAATAAGAGTGTCACGTGGAAATTATTTCTTAATTACTAAGTCAAGGGGGAACTTTTTGAGGAAATTGAAGCGACCAAGATAAAAAGACGTCACTTCCCATAATCAATCTACGAGATTGCAGTCTGAAAAGTTATTTCTTTTCCTAGATTTTCTAAATCTTCTATTTTTGTGATGATTAGCACAACTTTGGGAACTGGGATCGAGAAAATCCCTGCAAGAAATAGAAAAAGGGAAGTTGCCGAAAAGAAAGAGATACGCACACGCTCGCCTACAAACCCTAGGATCTAGAGCGTATATCTCACGCAAGGAAAGGCGGCAAAACAAAGAATGAAGCGGGAAATCTAAAAAGGGAGATATTCATCCAACCCTTCATTTTCTATACTTTCATCTGTGCCATTAATTATTATGTTATATATATGCGATATACATCTCAGAACTGTTCACCTTCACTTCATCGCACTGAGCACTACTCTTCCTAAGCACTTCAGGTTTTTTCATCTTGATTTCTCTGCAAATCTTTCCAAAACACCTTACATTTGATCATGGCACCCCAAATTTCTTTGTTCCTTCAACACGTGACCGAGGTTCAGAGGTTTCTCTCACCTGAACCATATGCTGTGTTTGATACTCACGGATTTCGAAAACTTGAAGAAATTTTTACCATTGTTTCTCGCTGCAAAGGTTTTGAATTTATTAATATTCTCTATATCTGCATCTTGTTTTCATTATTGCTCTCTTATGAACTGCCTGTACTTTGTCTTTCGCTCTAATTAACTGCTTAGATGTGGGCATTTATATTTGTTCATATAAACTGATGGTTATATATATATATATATATCTGTTTTGTATGTTCTTATGAAATTAGGTTTCTGCAACATTGTCACTTCGCATCCGAATATGTTTTTGGCAAAACAAGTTGCCACATTTTATCTAACATGGCAGAATGACAAGCATGGATTTGAGGCAAATGTGCTGATGCCGATTGGTGACAGAACAAGCAAAACACCATACAACGTGATTGAAATGATCAACCAGGCATATAGGTTGAAGGACGAAGGTCTAACCTTGGAAGATATCACTCCTGCGCAACTGCAAGAAGCAGTGGAAATAGTGATGGTGATACCGATCAAATATAATGGAAGAATGTTTCAACGATCTCTACTTCAACCAGGGTTCAAGCTGTTACTTGAACTGGTTCAAAGGATATTCCTAAACCATAGTGGATCGTATGATCAGGTGACTCCTGAGAAATTTCGAATTCTCACGGCAGTTGTCCTAAACCTCCGAGTAAACTGTAGCAGAATATTGTTTGAATTGATGGCTAAGGAAGCAAAATTGGTCACATATACCAAGGATAGCAGAGGCAGAGGGACTTCAGTGGAAGTTAGAAGAAATCTACGACATTCCACCAAGATCAGTCTGATGGTGGAACGATTCTTTAAGCAGAAAGTCTGGGATGATGCTGTGGAATTCAACACCAGTCTCTCCATACCCAAAGATCAACATCAGCTTGAGATGTCTTTGGGACTCTCATCACAATTTTTCAACAAAATAACTGATGAGGTGCATCGGGTAGCTGCTTTGGAAATGGGTAGTTCTAACCCTACATGGATACCACCTACTAAAGGTGTTGAAAAGAAGAAAGAGAAAGTTCCCAAGGAGAGAGTTGTAAAAGAAAAGACAGCTCGTAAACGAGGTAGCTCTGTTGAGACAGAAACATCAGCATCGCAGCCCAAACAAAAGAAACGTCGACTACAGAAAGTACAAGAGCCTTCTCCACCACCAGCAGATACGGCAGAACAGTCAGATATGCCAGAACACACACCCACAGAACAAGAAGCAGAGGCACCACAAGCAGCAGCAGAACAACCAGAGATCCCAGCTATTGATGTGGAACCTGAATCAAGCTCTCATCCATATCAAGAGAAAGACTTCTCTCCTGCCAGAACACCCACACCCTCACCAAACAGAATGGAGAAAATCAGTGAGGATGACGAGGAAGGAGAGTCCGCAGACAAGGAGGAAGAGGGAAACGACAGGCAGAGAGTGTTATTAATCTGCTTGAGAATGAAGCAGAACATTCTGTACTTCAAGAATTTCCTAACATTCACCTACTTCCAGAGAGCTTGGGAACAGCAAGACGCGTCAAATTTTATTTGCTGGTCAAGGACAGCGAGTATTATATTTTTGATGCATTGCTCCAGATTAAATCAATTGATAAGCTGAAGAAAGCAGAAGCTAACATTACTCAGTCTGCTTCAAGTCTCCACTGTTCAAGAAGTGAGAGCAGAATACCAACAACTCATTTCTGGGCTCATGCAGCATGAGGCAGAAAAGTTGAACATCACTCTGCCAACCACACACCCTGAAGCCCAGATGGACGAAGCAGCACCAACAGAACAACCACCTCAATCAGAGCAGGGAGAAGCTTCATCCAAGAAACCTGCCAAGAAAACACCAATCATCGACCTTGACTCAGGTGATGATGAACCAGTAGGCCAGAATATTGGTGGCTGTTGGTCCCGAAAGAGCAAGGTTTGGTGTATGGGGGGGGAATACACCAAATGCAAACTTTTCAGTTTACTTGACTATTTCAATCAGAGAGATGTGAGCTTTCTGAATTACAGATTGCTCTAGATGATAGAACACTATGATTTTCTAATCAATTAAGTTCTATCCAAGTAAGATCTCTCACGTGAGATAAACAAAGCAGAAAGCAAGTGTGAACTTGATTCCAAACAATGTTTTGTGTGCGGAATAATGGTGGACTTAGTCGGTGCTCTTGTTAAGAAAACCTTTTGAAAACTTAATCGAGTATTTAGAGGTTGATTAAGAATGCAGATTTGAATGAGTATGATAGATGCAGAATAAAAACAACTGAATATAAAATGCAGAATTTAAATGGCACAGTTATTTTTACGTGGTTCGGGAAACCCCCTACGTCCACGGTCTAATCCAAACTGGATTAGATATCCACTACTAGGATACTCTTCTTATTTAACCTCGCTGAGAACGAGCCACAAGTTTCAATTACAAACCTTATTGAAACTTATGCACGAATAAGGGTCGTGTCCCTTTACAACTTACAGAAAACTACTGTAAACAGGCTATCTTCACGTTAATCCACTAGAAAACTACTAGCTAGTAAAGATCTCCTTCTTCTCTCGATAAGACAGACTTGAATCGAGATGTGATTGCGATCACGAACGGTTTGAAGCTTTTTGTCTGATTAGGAGATAGAATGCTTGAGAATATTTCTGTAGTATAGCTCTTGCGTGTATCTTCAGACTTTTAAACTTCAAACATATATAGGCTCTGATTTTGAAATTCTAGCCGTTTGTTGATTGACTTGATTTGATTTGTGGATTGTCAATCAATTATATCTCTTCTTTCCTTGTAAAGTTTGTTGATTGAATCTTCTATGATTGGTAAGCAGATCATCTGTGATTGCTTTCCTTCTTCATGTCAATCAGAGATTCGATTTCCAAGTCTTCAATGGAAAGTTTTTAATGCTTCATCGACAGGTTTGGTTCTGCTCTTTCTGGTTTGCTTCTATCCTTCTGGTTGTGCCCTCTCTGGTCTAGTGTCTTTCTGGTTGAGTATTGATTTAGACATTTTCTGGTTGAGGTACTTTCTGGTAGAGCATACGTTAACCTACTCTCTGGTTGAAGTACTTTCTGGTAGAGCATACGTTAACCTACTCTCTGGTTGAAGTACTTTCTGGTAGAAGTACTTTCTGGTAGAGTTGCTTTCTGGTAGAGTTGCTTTCTGGTAGAAGCATCTTCCATCTTTCTGGCTGAAGCTTTTCTGGTTCAACTTTCTGTTAAAGTTGACTGGCTTCATTTTCTGATTGAGACTCTCTGGTTTAGCATTCAGTCTTTGAGACTTGCTGGTTTTGAGATTCTCTGGTTTAGCCTTCTGTCAAAGACTTGCTGGTTCAGTTTTCTGTCTGAGACATATTCCATCTTTCTGGTTGAACTGGATTCGACTATCTGGTCAATAAGAATCAACAGAAAAGATACAGAACATGAAGAAAGCCAAGTGTGTGAATGAGTGAACATCATCAAAACTTAGAATATATTGTGGGGTTCCCAACAGAACCAAGCAATGAAATCTACACACAAGGAGTTGCACAGAAGCTGAAGAAACATGTCAACTTCTACACCATGGAAGAAATCTTGGAGAGAGAACCCAAAACTTTCAACAACTACCAACTGGACAATCTGATCACTCTTCGCGTTGAAGATCAGATGACTGATATTTGCAACACGCTTCAAGACAAAGCAACCCAGATTCTTTCTGACTTCAACCAACATCAGAAAGACTATGTCAACGACATGGATCGTGACATCAGAGGCAAGCTCAAGACAATCAGAAAGGAGCTCGATAAAAAGATCGATGATGATAGATTGGCAAATGAAGCGGGTCAAGCCAAGATCAATCTTCGTCTGACTGGAATAGACGAAAAAGCTGAAAAGGCCACTACCTTGCTAGCTGACCTTTTGGCCAAACAAGAAGAAACAATTGTTGCTGCTGTAGAAAAGAAAGCAACTCAACTTGCTGCTCAGATGAAGGAAGACACTGACTTATCCATCCACGCACAATTTGCTCTTTTTGAAAAAGAAAAATTTGTGGAACTTATGCAGCAACATCAAGTTGATGTTTTAAATGCCCTCCTATACCTAAATCCTGAGGAATTTGAAGTTCAGAGCAACCGCATTACTGCTGTGGAAGAGCTGCAAGAAACCTATGACAAGACTCTGTCCACAATGAACAGCAGGCTCGAGCAGAAACTCAATGCGACTGACCAGACAGTTAACCTGTTGCTCGGGTACAAGGCTGACGCTGAAGACAAAATGGAGAAAATGACAGAGGAGATTGCCTCTCTGCGTACACTTATTACTACCCTCTTTGATGATGTCAAAAAGGGGGGGAAATCAGAAAGCAAAGGGAGCAAAGGCAGCAAGAGCTTGAGGACAGAAGAGGTGGAGGTGGAAATTGCAACAGAAACACTAGCAACAACTCAACCCAGACCTACTACACCTCCAAGACCTGACCCCACTCTACTTGGAACAGAACAAGCTCAACCAGCACCTCAGACCTCCATGGACAAAGGAAAGAAACCAGTGGATGAAGGAGACCAGATTGCTGAATTACTGTTATTTGGAGTCAGCATGGAGCAGGCATGTGACCCAATATTCAGAGCTCAGTTTTACAAAGATCAGGCAGAGAGAGAGAGAAAGATAGCAGCACAGGAAGCCAAAGAAAAGTCATTCCAAACACCTTTCTCATCCCCATCATCTGCTGAACGCTCACAACAGCAGTCATCTCAATCAACCACCCAGTCTAAGAAGAAAAAGAAGAAAGCCTTCTCGTGGAACCTGTCCTTGAAAAAGCAGACACCCACTGACACATGGGTTCCACAAGATGATCAGAACGATTGGGAGAAGGTTAAACAAGGATTTATCCTGAACAGATACTTCTTGAAGGAGCCTACATATTCAGAGTCAGTTCCAGATGAGGACTTCAATAGATATCTGGATAATTTCAGTGACCAGGGCCTCATACAGAGGATTAGAACAGCTGCTTCTGATGCCAATATTCAGCTCAAGGCCCCGGAGAAAGAGTACATGGTGTGCCCAACAATTCCTGGCAGCAACATTCCTGATAAGACATACATTCTGAACTACATCAACCAGCTGGCCAAGATCAAGGGCTACAAAATCGATAATCATGACCCGAACTATGCCAGAGTAAGAGACGGGATCTATGAGAGCATCCAGTTAGTATCTGATGCGCAGAGAGAGAAGATGAAGAAGGGCGGTGCAGCCAGATGGTTCTCTTAGATAGATCTTTCTTCTCATTTTCAATTTTTGCTCTCTCTGTTATTTCTGTTGTCCACTTGTACTTATCGATCTGATATCTATTTATGTGGTGCTTATTTTCTAAAGACAAACTCTTATTGTCCATAATCTTTATTGTTATTTATTGCTATTTAACTTAAATAACAATTGGCTAATCTATCCAGAACATGGTACATGTTAATGTGGTTTCGCTATTAAGTGTGGTTTTGACATCATCAAAAAGGGGGAAATTGTTGGGAACCCCACAGATAATTTAAGTTTTGATGATGTTATCTCGAAAACACACTTAATATTATTCATGTTCTGTATTATTTCTATTTTGTTTGTTTGTAACAGATGAAAGCTGAAGCAAGTCTAAGCAACAGAAAGCTGAAGCAAGTCTAAGCAACAGAAAGCTGAAGCAAGTCTAAGTACCAGAAAGTTGGAGCAAGACAATTTTAACAAGTTGAACCAGAAAGCTTCAAACAGAAGGATGAAAGAAGTCTCAGACAGAAAGCTGGAGCAAGACAACTTTAACATAAAGTTGAACCAGCAAGTCTTAGACAGAAAGTTGAACCAGCAAGTCTTAGACAGAAAGTTAAACCAGCAAGTCTTAGACAGATAGTTGAACCAGCAAGTCTTAGACAGAAAGTTGAATCAGCAAGTCTCGAACAGAAAGTTGGAGCAAGTCAACTTTAACAGAAAGTTGTTCAACCAGAAAGTACTCAACCAGTATTCAACCAGAAAGTACTCAACCAGTACTCAACCAGAAAGACTTGAAAACCAGAAAGGGCATAACCAGAAGGTTCCAACCAAGACAGAAAGAGTTGAACCAAACCTGTCAATAATGGTAACAGATCAATAGAGCTATCAAAACCACCAGATGACAATGCCCCTCTCATCATATCTCTTACCACGTCAATATTAAAGTTCATCCATCGAGAATTGGAAAGAGAATCACTGATTGACACGAAGAAGGAAAGTAATCACAGTTGATCTGTTTTCCATTCATAGAAGATTCAGTCAACGACCCTACAAGGAAAGAAGAGATATGATTGATTGGCAATCCACAAATCAAATCACGCCAATCAACAAACGGCTAGAATTTCAAAATTCAAAGCCTATATATGTTTGGAGATTTAAAGTCTGATGGGTGCTAGCGCTATTCTACGAAAATATTCTCAAGCAATTTCATCTTACATTAGACAAAAGCTTCAAACCGTTCGTGATCGCAAACACACCTCGATTCAAGTCTGTCTTATCGAGAGAGGAAGGAGATCTTTGCTAGCTAGTAGTTTTCTAGTGGATTAACGTGAAGGAATCTTGTTTTACAGTAGTTTTCTGTAAGTTGTAAAGGGACACGACCCTTATTCGTGCATAAGTTTC
>JAPKLX010004125.1:0-10323 GCA_026898415.1 Leonotis leonurus
GAACTTAATTGGTTAGAAAATCATATTGTTCTATCATCTAGAGCAATATGTAATTCAGAAAGCTCACATCTCTCTGATTGAAATAGTCAAGTAAACTGAAAAGTTTGCTCTTTCGGGACCAACAAGTGGTATCAGAGCAGTTGTTCAAACTGACCATTGTTTTGTTTCACAAGGTTAATACCTGCGTGGTCTACTTGAATAGATCTAGAAAATCTTTTTCATCATCTGCATCCTATCTGTCATTATGGAATCATCTGTTATCAAGGCATGTGAAGAATTCTCCATCCAAGGTTACAGAGAGTGGAGTTTCAGAATCAAGATGTGTCTCAAAGCTCATCACTGCTTGATCTGGAAGGTAATTGAGGAAGGACCTCTAGCCATTACTGAAGAAACTACTCGCATTACTGAGACAGGAGCAGTTAAAGAAACTGTACTAAAAGATCCCAGAAAGTACACCTCAGAAGAAAGAAGAGAAGCAAATCTAGATGATTTTGCTAAAGGAGTTATTTCCAGTACTGTAAAAGGAGTCCATCTGGCTAAGATCCAAGATCTTGATACAGCCAAAGAAATGTGGGAAGCCTTGAGAGATCTCAGTCTAGGATCCGAAGCAATGATCGAGAATAAACTATCTCTAGCATGTAACAAGTTCGATGAATTCAAGATGAAACCTGGAGAAACCATTGAACAAATGAAGAATAGGTTCACTGAAGTACTACTGGAAGTATCTGCCTTCAAGAAAGATAAGTACACACAGAGAGAGAAGAATCTCAAGATTCTTAGAGCCTTACCACCAAGCTGGGAAATCTATTCAGCTATGCAATCTCTACGTACTGATTTCAATGATCTGTCTGTAGAAGCACTCTTTGATCATCTGGCTGTCCATGAATGTGATATCAGAAGGATACATGGACCAGATCACTCCTCCAGCAAGAAGAGTGAAAATAGCACTAAGAAGGAGAAAGAGATTGCCTTCAAAGCGAAGTGCAAAACAGATGATTCAACATCATCTGTTGCATCAGAAGAAGGAGGATATGATAAGTTACTGAAAGAATTCTCACTGATTGCTAAGAGAATGGACAAGATGGAAGTCAGATCAAGAAAGTATCGAAGGTTCTACAAAGACAACAAAAGTAGATACCAGAAGAACAAAGAAGCAGAACGATCTGATGACAAAACAGAAAGTAGAGGTAATGGTAAAATCACTAATCCTACCGACTATACTTGCTATGGTTGTGGAAGAACAGGTCACTTCAAAACAGACTGTCCTGACCTATCCAAAAGCCAGAGAGAAGAACTACGAGCTAAGAGGGACAGAAAGCTAAAAGCTCAACGTAAAGCCATGATAGCAGAAGAAGAAGAAGAAGAAGATTCCAGCTCAAGCCATCTATCTGATAGTTCAACAGAAGATGATGAAGCATTCTTTGCCAAAGAAGAAGAAGACTGGGATGAATGCTATGCAGGATTAGACAACGGTCTAGATGTTGTAGAGGTACAATCTCGCAACTCTAACTCTTCAAATAACACTGATCTGGAACAGGAAATAGTAGATCAAGATGAATACTCTTGGGATGAAGTCAATGACATGTTCAAAAGCTACTCGAGCATCAAGAGATTATTCAAAGAAGTAGTTGAAGAGAATGAAAGGATGAAGAAGACAGAACAGATACTAAGTACTGCTAACACACAGTTTGTTGTTAAAATTGCTGATCTGGAAGAACAGATTAAAGGAAAAGACAATGAGATTCATTCATTAAATTCTAAGGTCCAAGATCTCATTACAAGAAACAATGTTGCTGAAGAGAAGATAAAGAAAGGAAAGGAAATGATATACAAGAGTGATGAACGTGCCAAGCTGTTAATCAATATTCAACAACAGGGTACATCTGGATTAGGATATCCAGGTCATTCAGAGAAATCCTCTAGCACCATGAAATTTGTGCCAGAAAGGAAACAGATTCCAGATCAGGTGATAAACCTCAGAAACAAGAAAGAACAACCACAGAAGATGATGGTGAAACAGACCAGCAACAGACAGTTCCATCAAGTAAAGGAACAATCAGCAGGTCACACAGAAAGGATTCACAAAAAGAATGTCAACAGGACATTACCCAACCAGAATGTCAACAAGACAACATCTACAAATAAAGGATTGAAGAATAATGATATAAAGAGATATCATCCATCTATATTTCATTCTGTATCAAAAGTTGATAATGATGGAAATATTATCACCTGTTATATTGCTGTCCCCAACCCAAAAATGTTTTGGATTCAAAAGGGAACATTTGCTAATAACCAAGCACCCAGATATTGAAGGGTAGCTAAGTGTACTTAATTGCAGGATCAGAAGACTGCAAGAAGGTACAAGGTAGCAAAAGGAGCAATCTGGATCATAGATAGTGGCTGTTCAAAACACATGACTTGTGACAAGAACCTACTATCAGACTACATAGAGAAACCAGGACCTCATGTCACTTTTGGATGTAATTCAAAAGGATATACCAGAGGATATGGAAACATAAAAGTTGGCAAAACCACCATCTCAAACGTTTCATATGTTGAAGGTCTCAGCCACAATCTATTCTCTGTAAGTCAGTTCTGTACCAATGGTAATCAGATTGTTTTTAATGCTAACAATTGCCTGGTTAAGAACAATGAAGGAGATGAGATACTCCTTACCGGGAAATTGCAGGACAGATTATATATTGTGCAATGGGACAACCAGATAGAGACCTGTCTGGTCACTAAGACAGTGTCAGAAACTAGCTGGCTATGGCATAAAAGATTAAGCCATCTCAACTTCAAATCAATCAATAAGATTGCACGAGAGAAACTAGTTGAAGGATTGCCAGAACAAGTCTATGACAAAAGCCACGTTTGTGAAGCGTGTCAAGCTGGAAAGCAGACCAGATCATCTTTTTCAAGCAAATCTGCCCAGAGCTCAACCAGAATACTAGAGTTACTACATTTAGACTTATTTGGTCCCGTTAAACCATTAAGTATAAATGGTAGGAAATATACTCTAGTCATCATTGATGATTATTCAAGATTTACTTGGGTAATATTCTTGTATAATAAGAAAGAAACTCTGGAGAAGCTGCCAAACTTTCTCAACAAGATCACCAAGAAAAAGGAAGTTTCTGTTACCACCATCAGAACAGATCGTGGAACAGAATTCCTAAACCAGAAAGTTGAAGAATATTGCAACCAGATGGGAATCACTCATCAAACATCTGCTGCAAGAACTCCTCAACAGAATGGGGTAGTTGAGAGAAGAAACAGATCATTAAAAGAAGCAGCTCGCACTATGCTCAATGCGACCAAATTGCCAAAGAAATTTTGTGCAGAAGCCATCTATACAGCATGCTACACCTAGAACAGATCAGTTGTTACCATCAGACATGGGAAGACACCCTACGAGATATGGAACAACAGAAAACCCAGGATTCATTACTTTCGCTCCTTTGGCTGTCTGTGTTACATTCACAATAATGGGAAATCTCAGTTGAAAACCTTTGATAGCAAAGCTGATCCAGGAATATTCTTAGGATATTCTAATGTTAGCAAAGCTTATAGGGTTTTTAACAAGAGGACTCACATTGTGGAAGTAACACCTAATATTGTTTTCGATGAATCTGTTATTAGTGACAGAGACCTAGATGTTGATCAAACACAAGACCAGAACAAGAACCAGAAAGCAAAAGGGATTCTGTTAGAAGATATTCTAATCTAGAATACATCAGAAGAGAATGAAGTTGAAGTTCCAAACAATGCTGAAGCAGTAAGCTTGCGGCAAGGGGGAACAGAACAGACAACCTTAACTACACCAGAAGACAATCAGCCTGAAGGAGGAGACAATTCTAATGAACCAGAACCAGATCAACCTGAAGAATCAAGAGATTCAAATGGTTGGAACAATAATCAAGAAGAATCAGAAACTGAAAATCCTTTTCAAACTTCTCATCCAGAATTTGAGGACCCAACAAATGAACCAGAACCTGAGATATCAGAAGAGGAGATATCTAACAGAAGGAAATGGATTCAAGAAAATCACCCTTCTGAACAGATTGTTGGGAACCCAACAGATAGAGTTAGAACCAGAAGAATGCATGGAGAAAGTGCACTTCTCAGCTGTTATATTTCACGTGTTGAACCCTCTGACACTTATGAAGCACTCAGAGATGCAGACTGGGTCACAGCTATGCAAGAAGAATTCAATGAGTTCAAGAGAAACCAAGTCTGGTATATGGTAGACAGACCAAAACATCAAGGGGTGATAGGTGTAAAATGGGTATTCAAAAACAAACGAGATGAGAATGGAGAAGTAGTCAGAAACAAGGCTAGACTAGTTGCAAAGGGATACAATCAACAGGAAGGTATCGACTTTGATGAGACCTTTGCACCAGTGGCCAGATTGGAAGCAATTAGGCTATTTTTAGCATATGCTGCATACAAGAGATTCAAAGTATACCAGATGGATGTTAAAAGTGCATTCCTTAATGGCATACTTGAAGAAGAAGTATATGTTGAGCAACCACCTGGTTTTGAAGAAGAAAATCCTGACCAGAGAGTATATAGGCTAGCCAAAGCTGTCTATGGTTTGAAACAGGCACCCAGAGCGTGGTATGAAACTTTGTCGACATTCCTACTGGAATCAGGCTTCAGAAGAGGTTCTGTTGACAAGACATTGTTTGTCATCAAAGTCAAAGAACACATTCTATTGGTCCAGATATATGTCGATGACATAATCTTTGGATCACAATCTCCCTATCTGTGAGACAAATTTGCAGAACTAATGAAGAACAAATACCAAATGTCCATGATGGGTGAGATGAATTTCTTTTTAGGACTGCAGGTAAAACAACAACCAGATGGTATCTTTGTTAATCAAGCAAAGTACATTAATGATCTGCTAGTCAAGTTTGGCATGAAAGACAGCAGAACAGTTAAAATTCCAATGCAATCAAATGGAAAGATAGATCCAGACCCAGAAGGAAAACCAGCAAACATCACACAATACAGAGGAATTATTGGCTCTCTGTTATATCTTACTGCAAGTCGTCCAGATATCACCTATGCAGTTGGAGTATGCGCTAGAGATCAAGCCAATCCTAAAGAATCACATATGGAAGCTGCCAAGAAGATACTTAGATATCTTAAGGGAACAGCTAACATTGGTCTCTGGTATCCACAAGATGATAACTTAGAGCTTACAGGCTATTCTGACTCAGATTATGCTGGATGCAAATTGGACAGAAAGTCTACCTCTGGAACGTGTCAATTCCTTGGAAACAAGTTGATATCTTGGTTTTCAAAGAAACAGACATCTGTTGCTACATCAACCACAGAAGCAGAATATATGGCTGCTGGAAGCTGTTGTGCACAGATTCTCTGGTTGAAACAGCAACTAAGAGATTATGAGATTGATGTAAAGGAGATACCGATATTCTGTGACAGCTCAAGTGCTATAGCTATAACACATAATCCAGTACTCCACACAAGATGCAAACATGTCGACGTAAGACATCATTTTATCAGAGATCATGTAGAGAGAAAGCACATCAAGATTGAGAAGATTCATACAGACATCCAACGTGCTGATATCTTAACTAAAGCGTTACCAGAAGAAAGATTTAAGATGCTGTGTGGAAAACTTGGACTACTCAGTCTAGATGAAGAATACCAGAAAGCTACCAGATAGCCAAGACCAGAAGGCTACCAGATAGCCAATACCAGAAAGCTACCAGAAAGCTAACACCAGAAGGCTACCAGATAGTCACCAGAATATTAACTACAAGAGTGACCTAAAGCTCAGTTGAAATAAAATACACGTGGCATAATTTTTGACGAAAGAGCCATGTGAAAATTATTTCTTAAAAGCTAAGTCAAGGGGGAACTTTTAAGGAAATTGAAGCGTCAAGATAAAAGACGTCACTTTCCTAGGTTACAGGACTGTAAAAGATATTTATTTATCCTAGATTTACCAAATCTTTTATTTTCGTCATGATTAGCACCACTTTGGGAACTGGGATCGAGGTAATCCCTGCAAGAGACAGGAAAAGAAAAGTTGCCAAAAGTAAGAGATACGATCACGCTCGCATATAGACCCTAGGATCTAGAGCGTCCATCTCACGCAAAGAAAGGCGGCAAAACAATTCATAGAAGCGGGAAAATCTAAAAAGGGAGAAGATTTTTTCAACTCTTCGAATTACTTACAGTTTTAATTTTGCTTAATTATTTTTGCTATATTTATGCGATATCTTCTCTAAACTGCTCACCTTCACTTTTATCGCACTGAGCACTTCTCAAAATTTCTAAGCACTTAAGAATTTCCCAAAACTTCTGCAAATCTCTTCTCAAAACATCTTTGCGTTTGACTATGGCACCCCAAACTTCACTTTTTCTTCAACACGTGGCTGAGGTTCAGAGGTTTCTCTCACCTGAACCGTATGCTGTTCTTGACACTCATGGATTTCGAAAACTCGAAGAAATCTTTGCAATGGTTAAACGCTGCAAAGGTTTTAAATTTATTGTCTTTTTCTATACCTGCTTTTGATATTGCTAATTGATTAATTCATTCCACTTTGTTCTTGATAGTGTTCATATTCAATGATGTATATGCGTTTGTCTTGATTCGTGTGTAAATAGGTTTCTGCAATATAGTAACCTCTCATCCAAATATGTTCTTGGCAAAGCAAGTTGCCACTTTCTATCTGACATGGCAGAATGACAAACATGGCTTTGAAGCCAACGTACTGATGCCAATTGGTGACAGAACAAGCAAGACCCCATACAATGTGATTGAAATGATTAATCAAACGTATAGAGTAAAGGACGAAGGTCTAGCTTTGGAAGATATCACGATGGCACAATTGCAGGAGGCTGTTGAGATCATGTTGGTGATACCCATCTCTTATACTAGACGGATGTTCCAAAGATCCCTACTCCAACCAGGATTCAAGCTACTCTTAGAAGTGGTTCAGAGGATCTTTCTCAACCACAGTGGCACTTATGATCAAGTCACACCTGAGAAATTCAGAATTCTCACAGCGGTTGTTCTCAACCTTCGAGTCAACTGGAGCAGAATCCTCTTTGAGCTGATGGCTAAAGAAGCAAAGCTGGTGACTTACTCAAAGGATAGCAAGGGCAGAGGAACTTCAGTGGAAGTTCGAAGAAACCTTCGCCATTCCACCAAGATAAGTCTGATGATTGAGCGCTTTTTCACTCAGAAGGTCTGGGAAGATGCAGTAGAATTCAACACTGGTCTTTGGGACTCGCAACTCAATTTTTCAACAAAATCCCTGATGAAGTGCACCGTGTTGCTGCACTGGAAATGGGTAGCTCCAACCCTACTTGGGTTCCACCTACTAAAGGTGTGGAGAAGAAGAAGGAGAAGGTAGTCAAAGAAAAGACAGCACGTAAGCGAGGAAGTTCTGTTGAGACAGAAACTTCTGCTTCCCTGCCAAAATAAAAGAAAAGGAGACTCCAGAAAGTGCAAGAGCCCTCTTCACCACCAGCACAGACAGCAGAACAATCAGATATGCCAGCACACACAGAACAAGAAACAGAGGCACCACAAGCAACAGCAGAACAAGCAGAGAATCCCGCTGCTGATGTGGAACAAGAAACAAGCCATCCTGCACATCAGGAGAAAGACTTTTCTCCTGCCAGAACCCCTACACCCTCACCAAGCAGAATGGAACGAATCAGCGAGGATGAAGAAGAAGGCGAATCTGCTGATGAGGAGGAGGAGAGAAAACGCCAGGCAGAGAGTGTCATTAACTTACTGGAAAATGAGGCAGAACACTCTGTACTCCAAGATTTTCCCAACATTCAACAACTTGCCGAGAGTTTGGAAGTTGCCAAACGTGTCAAATTTTACTTGCTGGTCAAAGACAGCGAGTATTACATTTTTGATGCACTACTCCAGATCAAGTCAATTGATGAACTGAAGAAGGAAGAGGCCACACTTCTCAATCTACTCCAAGTCTCCACAGTTCATGAAGTGAGAGCAGAATATCAACAACTTATCTCGGGCCTCATGAAGCAGGAGGCAGCAGCATTGACAGTTGATCTGCCAACACCACAACCTGAGGTCCAGATGCCAAAATCTGTTCCCACACACCATCAACCAGCACAAGGAGAAACTTCATCCAGACAGTCTCCCAAGAAAACTCCCATCATCGACCTTGACTCCGGCGATGATGAACCAGTAGGCCAGCATATTGGTGGGGAACCAAGCAACGAAATATATACCCATGGTGCTGCCCAGAAATTGAAGAAACATGTGAACTTTTACACTCTGGAAGAACTGCTGGAAAGAGAAACTCAACCCTACAACAACTACCAACTCGACAACCTCATCACACTTAGAGTTGAAGACTGCTTGACAACAACCTGCAACACCCTTCAAGAGAAAGCAACTCAGATACTCTCTGATTTCAACCAACACCAGAAAGACTATGTCAATGACATGGACAAGGACCTCAGAGGTAAACTCAGAAAAATCAGGGATGACCTTAATAAAAAGATGGATGATGATAGAGCAGCAAATGAAGCAGGTCAAGCCAAGATCAACCTCCGTCTAACTGGAATAGACGAAAGGGCAGAAAAGGCCACTGCCTTGCTTGCTGACCTGCTGGCCAAACAAGATAAATCAATCAGTGCTGCTGTTGACAAGAAAGGAAGTGCACTCGCTGCACAACTGAAGGAAGACACTGACCTGTCCATCCACTCCCAATTAGCTCATTTTGAAAATGAGAAATTTGAGGAGCTGATGCGGAAACACCAGGTCACTATCTTAAATGACCTTCTTTACCCAAACCCAGAAGAGTTTGAGCAACAGCACAACCGTCTTGCTGCTGTTGAAGAACTTCAAGAAACGTATGACAAGACTCTGTCAATCATGAACAGCAGGCTCGAGCAGAAACTCAATGCCACTGACCAGACAGTTAATTTTCTGCTCGGGTTCAAAACTGATGCTGAGAAGCAGATGGCAAAAATGACTGAGGAGATTACCTCTCTGCGTACACTCATCAATACCCTATTTGATGATGTCAAAAAGGGGGAAATCTCAGCAAGCAGCAAAGGAAGCAAAGGTAGCAAGGTTGTGAGGGAAGAAATAGACTTGGGAACAGAAGGAGTGGAAACAGAAACTGTCACACCAACACAACCCAGGCCAACCACACCTCCAAGACCCGACCCCACTCTTCTTGGAACAGAGCAAATCCCTCCAGCATCTCAACCAGCACCACCTCAGATTCCGAGCGACAAAGGAAAGAAACCAATTGACGAGGGAGATCAAATAGCTGAACTGCTGTTGTTCGGAGTGAGCATGGATCAAGCATGTGATCCAGTGTTCAGAGCACAATTCTATAAAGACCAGGCTGAGAGAGAGAGAAAGATTGCTGCACAGGAAGCCAAAGAAAAATCTTTTCAAACTCCTTTCTCCTCGCCTTCGTCTACAGAACGATCACAGCAACAGTCTTCCCAGTCAACCACTCAATCGAAGAAGAAAAAGAAGAATCCCTTCTCCTGGAACCTAGCTTTGAAGACACAGACACCCAGAGATACATGGGTTCCAGAGGGAGATCAGAGTGATTGGGAAAAAGTGAAGCAAGGGTTTATCTTAAACAGATATTTTTTGAAGGAGCCTACATACTCTGAGTCTACACCAGATGAAGATTTTCATCGCTACCTGGAAAATTTCAAGGATCAAGACCTTATACAGAGAATCAGAACAGCAGCAGCAGACGCCAAAAACCAGATCAAGGCACCAGAGAAAGAATACATGATCTGCCCAACGATACCAGGCAGCAATCTTCCAGATAAGACGTACACTCTGAACTACATCAATCAACTGGCAAAGATCAAAGGCTATAAAATCGACAACCATGATCCAAACTATGCCAGGGTGAGAGATGGTATCTATGAGAGCATCCAGCTGGTATCCGATGCACAGAAAGAAAAGATGAAGAAAGGCGGAGCAGCTAGATGGTTCTCTTAGATAGTTAATTCTTATCTTTTGCTTTTGCTCTGTCATATCTGCTAACTCCTGTACTCATCAATTCATATATCAATGAATATGGAGTTTCTATGTTACTGTTGTTTACTGTTATTTACCTTAAATAACAAAAAGCTAATCTCTCCAGAACATGATTCATACTTGATTAAGCTGACTAAGTATGGTTTTGACATCATCAAAAAGGGGGAAATTGTTGGGAACCCCACAATATATTCTAAGTTTTGATGATGTTCACTCATACACACACTTGGCTTTTTTTTTCGTGTTCTGTATCATTTCTGTTGATTCTTATTGACCAG
>JAPKLX010003942.1:0-10483 GCA_026898415.1 Leonotis leonurus
GGTTTGAGACTCTCTGATTTAGCATTCTGTCTTGAGACTTGCTGGTTGAGCTTTCTGTCTTGAGACTTAGCTTTCTGTTCCAGCCTTCAACTTGAGACTTGCTGGTTTTAGCGTTATGTCTCTAATCTTAGTCTTCTGCTCCAGCTTTCTGTTCCAGCCTTCTGCTTGAGACTTGCTGGTTTTAGCATCTGTTCAAGACATCTTCTATCGTTCTGTTTGAACCAGTTTCGACTATCTGTTATGCTGAAACCAAATAGAAGGTACAGAACATGTATAATATCAAGTGTGTTTTGAAAAACCATCATCAAAACTTAGAGATGTTATGGGGTTCCCAACAATTTCCCCCTTTTTGATGATGTCAAAACCACACTTAGTAAAAACAATGTTACTTGTATCATGTTCTGGACAGACAGGTTAATTTGTTATTTAAGTTAAATAACAGTAAATAACAGAGAGATAAGAAAAACTCCAAATTCATTGATGTGTGAATTGTTGAGTACAAAAGATTAACAGAAAAAAAAAAACAGAAGATATAAAGATTTGTCTATGAAAACCATCTTGCAGCTCCACCCTTCCTCATCTTCTCCCTCTGTGTATCAGAAACCAGCTGGATACTTTCATATATCCCATCTCTAACTCTGGCGTAGTTAGGATCATGGTTATCTATCTTGTATCCTTTGATTTTGGCCAGCTGGTTGATGTAGTTGAGAATGTAAGTCTTGTCAGGTAAGTTGCTGCCTGGTATCATAGGGCAGATCATAAATTCTTTCTCAGGTGCCTTCAGCTGGATTTTGGCATCAGAAGCAGCTATTCTGATCCTCTGTATTAGCTCTTGGTCACCAAAATTCTCAAGATATCTGTTGAAGTCCTCATCAGGAACTGATTCAGAGTATGTAGGCTCCTTCAAAAAATATCTATTCAAGATAAACCCTTGCTTTACTTTCTCCCAGTCAATCTGGTCCTCTTCTGGAACCCATGTATCTTTGGGTGTCTGTTTTTGTAATGACAGATTCCAGGAGAAGGACTTCTTCTTCTTCTTCTTTGATTGGGTTGTTGACTGAGAGGACTGCTGCTGTGAGCGTTCAGTAGATGTAGGCGAGGAGAAAGGTGTTTGATAAGATTTCTCTTTGGCTTCCTGGGCAGCCAGCTTTCTCTCTCTCTCCGCCTGATCTTTGTAAAATTGAGCTCTGAATACTGGATCACACGCTTGATCCATGCTCACTCCGAATAGCAGCAGCTCTGCTATCTGATCCCCTTCATCTATAGGCTTCTTGCCTTTGTCTTTGGGGGTTGCAGATGTAGTTTGAGCTGGTTCTGATCCTAGAAGAGTAGGGTCTGGTCTGGGAGGAGTGGTAGCTCTTGGTTGGGTTGATGCTGGTACAGGTGCTTCTGGTGCTGGTGCTGTTGCTTCAGCAGACGCCTTGCTGCTTCCCTTTCCACCTTTTCCTCCAGAGATTTCCCCCTTTTTGACATCATCAAATAGGGTATTGATGAGTGTACGAAGGGAGGCGATCTCCTCAGACATCTTCTCCATTTTCTCCTCAGCATCTGCCTTGTATCCAAGCAAGAGATTAACAGTTTGATCAGAGGCGTCCATTTTCTGCTCTAGCCTGCTGTTCATGATTGACAAAGTTTTGTCGTATGTCTCCTGAAGCTCTTTTACAGCAGTTAGGCGATTGCTCTGGGAGTCAAATTCTTCTGGAGTTGGATACAGAAGGTTATTTAAGACATCGACTTGGTTTTTCCGCATCAGCTCCACAAATTTCTCTTTTTCAAAAAGAGCTAGATGGGAGTGGATGGACAGGTCTGTGTCTTCCTTGAGTT
Source organism: Leonotis leonurus (assembly GCA_026898415.1). Classification (NCBI taxonomy): domain Eukaryota; kingdom Viridiplantae; phylum Streptophyta; class Magnoliopsida; order Lamiales; family Lamiaceae; genus Leonotis; species Leonotis leonurus. Next base: position 1,825 of record JAPKLX010003942.1, read on the forward strand.
GAGCAGCGAGTGCAGTTCCTTTCTTGTCAACAGCTGCAGTGATTGTTTCATCTTGTTTGGCCAGCAAATCAGCTAGCAAGGAAGTGGCTTTTTCAGCTTTTTCATCAATTCCAGTCAGGCGTAGGTTGATTTTGGCTTGACCTGCTTCAGTTGCTGCTCTATCATCATCCATCTTTTTATTCAGTTCATCCCTAATCTTTCTGAGTTTGCCTCTGAGGTCCTTGTCCATGTCATTTACATAATCCTTCTGATGCTGATTAAAATCAGAGAGGATCTGAGTTGCCTTCTCTTGTATGGTGTTGCAGACATCAGTCATGTGGTCTTCAACTCTAAGAGTAATGAGATTGTCAAGTTGATAATTGTTGAATGTGTTGGGCTCTCGTTCTAAAAGTTCTTCCATGGTATAGAAGTTAACGTGTTTCTTCAGCTTCTGTGCAGCACCATGTGTGTAGATTTCATCGCTGGGTTCTCCGCCAATGTGCTGACCCACTGGCTCATCATCACCAGAATCCAGGTCGATGATAGGAGTTTTCTTGGGATACTGACTTATTGTAGGTGCTCCCTGTTCTGGTTGTTGATGTTGTTGAGGTTGTTCAGAGTGTGATGTGGGCATGTCAATCTTCAGTGCTGCTGCCTCCTGCTTCATGAGGCTCGAGATAAGTTGGGGATATTCTGTACGCACCTCATGAACGGTTGAGACCTGAAGTAGATTGAGCAAAGTTGCCTCTTCCTTCTTTAAATCTTCGATTGACTTGAGTTGAAGCAGAGCATCGAAAATGTAGTACTCGCTGTCTTTAACCAGCAAGTAGAACTTGATACGCTTTGCTGCATTCAAACTTTCTGGTAAGGATTGTATACCAGGAAAGTCTGCCAGCACTGAGTGTTCTGCTTCATTCTCAAGCAGATTGATCACACTCTCTGCCTGTCGCTTTTTCTCTTCCTCCTCATCAGCGGACTCTCCTTCTGCTTCTTCACTAATCCTTTCCATCCGAGGTGGAGAAGGTGTAGCTGTTCTGGCGGGAGAAAAGTCTTGCTGGCTTGTTTCTGGTTGCACATCTGCTGGTGGAGTTTTTGGTTGTTCTGTTGCTGTTGGTGTAGTTTCTGCTTCATGTTCTGGCCTATCAGATTGTTCTTCTGTTGCAGCTGGTGGTGGTGATGATTCTTGTACTTTCTGAAGTCTTCTCTTCTTCTGTTTTGGCAGGGAGGCAGAAGTCTCTGTCTCCACAGAACTGCCTCGCTTTCTGGCTGCCTTCTCCTTCACCACCTTCTCCTTCTTCTTCTCCACACCTTTAGTAGGTGGCATCCAAGAAGGGTTGGAACTACCCATTTCTAGTGCAGCAACACGGTGCACTTCATCAGGAATCTTGTTGAAGAATTGAGGAGCGAGTCCCAACGACATTTCCAGCTGGTGCTGGTCCTTGGGAATAGAATGACCAGTGTTGAATTCTACTGCATTTTCCCAGGCTTTCTGGGTGAAGAATCGCTCTATCATCAGACTTATCTTGGTCGAATGACGCAAATTCCTCCTAACCTCCACCGAAGTGCCTCTGCCCTTGCTATCCTTTGAGTATGTCACCAGCTTTGCTTCTTTAGCCATCAGCTCAAAAAGGATTCTGCTCCAGTTGACTCGAAGGTTGAGAACAACTGCTGTGAGAATTCTGAATTTCTCAGGTGTGACTTGATCATAAGTGCCACTGTGGTTGAGAAAAATCCTCTGAACCACTTCTAAGAGTAGCTTGAACCCTGGTTGGAGTAGAGATCTTTGGAACATCCGTCCAGTATAAGAGATAGGTATCACCAACATGATCTCAATAGCCTCCTGCAATTGCTCCATTGTGATATCTTCCAAGGCTAGACCTTCATCTTTTAGTCTGTAAGTTTGATTGATCATTTCAATCACATTATATGGTGTCTTGCTTGTTCTGTCACCAATTGGCATTAGTACATTGGCTTCAAAGCCGTGCTTGTCATTCTGCCATGTCAGATAGAAGGTAGCCACTTGCTTTGCCAGGAACATATTTGGATGTGCAGTAACAATATTGCAGAAACCTAATCTCACAAGAATAAAACAAATGCATATGAGTATCTAGCACAAGCAGAGTAATATGAACAGTCATGAGGAGCAAATTCAGAACAGTCCATAAACAAGTAATATTTCAAGCATACTGCAGATATGGTAAAACTGAATAAATTTAAAAACCTTTGCAGCGTTTAACCATTGCGAAAATTTCATCAAGCTTTCGAAAACCATGGGTTTCAAGTACAGCGTACGGTTCAGGTGAGAGAAATTTCTGAACCTCAGCTATGTGTTGCAGAAAGAGTGAAGTTTGAGGTGCCATAGTCAAACGCAAAGATGTTTTTGCGAAGAGATGCAGAGAATTTTGAAATGCTTAAGTGCTTAGAATTTTGAGAGTGCTCAGTGCGATGAAAGTGAAGGTGAACAGTTTAGAGAAGATATCGCACGTATATATAAAGAATAATTTAAGAGAAAAGAAATTTGAAGAGTTGAAAAGATTTTCTCCCTTTTTAGATTTTTCCCGCTTCAAGATTTGTTTTGCCGCCTTTCCTTGCGTGAGATGAACGCTCTAGATCCTAGGGTCTATATGCGAGCGTGTGCGTATCTCTCACTTTTGGCAACTTTCCTTTTTCCTGTTTCTTGCAGGGATTTCCTCGATCCCAGTTCCCAAGGTTGTGCTAATCATGATAAAAATAGAAGATTAATTAAATCTAGGGTAAAAATATCTTTTACAATCCTGTAACCTAGGAGAGTGACGTCTTTTATCTTGACGCTTCAATTTCCTTAAAAGTTCCCCCTTGACTTAGCATTTAAGAAATAATTTCACATGGCTTTTTCGTCAATTAATTGATAAAATTATGCCACGTGTATTTTATTTCAGCTGAGCTTTCTGTCATTCTTGTAATTAGCTTTCTGGTATTAGCTTAACTGGTAGCCTTCTGGTCATGACTAACTGGTAGTCTTCTGGTCTTGACTATCTAGTAGTCTTCTGGTCTTGACTATCTGGTAGTATTCTGGTCATGACTATCTGGTAGTCTTCTGGTCATGGCTATCTTGTAGTCTTCTGGTCATGTTCATCCAGACTGAGTAGTCCAAGTTTTCCACATAGCATCTTAAATCTTTCATCTGGTAATGCTTTAGTTAAGATGTCAGCACGTTGGATGTCTGTATGAATCTTCTCAATCTTGATGTGTTTTCTCTCTACATGATCTCTAATAAAATGATGTCTCACATCGACATGTTTGCATCTTGTGTGGAGTACTGGATTCTGTGTTATAGCTATAGCACTTGAGCTGTCACAGAATATAGGTATCTCCTTTACATCAATCTCATAATCTCTTAATTGCTGTTTCAACCAGAGTATCTGTGCACAACAGCTTCCAGCAGCCATATATTCTGCTTCTGTGGTTGATGTAGCAACAGATGTCTGTTTCTTTGAAAACCAAGATATCAACTTGTTTCCAAGAAATTGACATGTTCCAGAGGTAGACTTTCTGTCCAGTTTGCATCCTGCATAATCTGAATCAGAATAGCCTGTAAGCTCAAAGTTATCATCTTGTGGATACCAGAGACCAATATTAGCTGTGCCTTTAAGATATCTAAGTATCTTTTTGGCAGCTTCCATATGTGATTCTTTAGGATTTGCTTGATATCTGGCGCAGACTCCAACGGCATATGTGATATCTGGACGGCTTGCTGTAAGGTATAGCAGAGAGCCAATAATTCCTCTGTATTGTGTGATGTTTGCTGGTTTTCCTTCTGGGTCTGGATCTATCTTTCCATTTGATTGCATAGGAATTTTTACTGTTCTGCTATCCTTCATTCCAAACTTGACTAGCAAATCGTTGATGTACTTAGCTTGATTAACAAAGATACCATCTGGTAATTGTTTTACCTGCAATCCTAAAAAGAAATTCATCTCACCCATCATGGACATCTGGTATTTGTTCTTCATTAGTTCTGCAAATTTGTCACACAGGTAGGGAGATTGTGATCCAAAGATTATGTCATCGACATATATCTGGACCAGCAGAATATGTTCTTTGACTTTGATGATAAACAGTGTCTTGTCAACAGAACCTCTTCTGAAGCCTGATTCCAGTAGGAATGTTGATAATGTTTCATACCATGCTCTGGGTGCCTGTTTCAATCCATAGACAGCCTTGGCTAATCTGTATACTCTCTGGTCAGGATTTTCTTCTTCAAATCCAGGTGGTTGCTCAACATACACTTCTTCTTCGAGTATGCCATTAAGGAATGCACTTTTAACATCCATTTGGTATACTTTGAATCTCTTGTATGCAGCATATGCCAGAAATAGTCTGATTGCTTCCAATCTGGCCACAGGTGCAAAGGTTTCATCGAAATCGATACCCTCCTGTTGATTGTATCCCTTTGCAACAAGTCTAGCCTTATTTCTGACTACTTCTCCATTCTCATCTCGTTTGTTTTTAAATACCCATTTTACACCTATCACTCCTTGATGTTTTGGTCTGTCAACCATATACCAGACTTGGTTTCTTTTGAACTCATTGAGTTCTTCTTGCATAGCTATGACCCAGTCTGCATCTCTAAGTGCTTCATAGGTGTCAGAGGGTTCAACACGTGACAGATAACAACTGAGAAGTGCACTTTCTCCATGCATTCTTCTAGTTCTTACTCTATCTGTTGGGTTCCCAACAATCTGTTCAGAAGGGTGATTTTCTTGAATCCATTTCCTTCTGCTAGACATCTCCTCTTCTGATGTCTCCTGTTCTGGTTCACTTGTTGGGTCCTCAAATTCTGGATGAGAAGTTTGGAATGGATTTTCATCTTCTGGTTCTTCTTGATCATTATTCCAACCATTTGTATTGCTTGATTCTTCTGGTTGATCTGGTTCTGGTTCATTCAGATTATTTTCACCTTCTGGCTGATTGCCTTCTGGTGTTGTCTGTTCTGTTCCCCCTTGCTGTAAGCTTTCAGCTTCAGCATTGTTTGGAATTTCAACTTCATATTCTTCTGATGTATTCCAGATTAGAATATCTTCTAACAGAACTGCTTTTCCTTTCTGATTCTTGTTCTGGACTGCTTTCTGGTTTATGTTCTGGTCAAGTGTTTGATCAATGTCTGGCTCTCTGTCACTAATAACAGATTCATCAAACACAATATGAGGTGTTACTTCCACAATGTGAGTCATCTTGTTAAACACTCTGTAAGCTTTGCTAACATCAGAATATCCTAAGAATATTCCTGGATCAGCTTTGCTATCAAAAGTTTTCAACTGAGATTTCCCATTATTGTGTATGTAACACAGACAGCCAAAAGAACGAAAGTAATGAATCTTGGGTTTTCTGTTGTTCCATATCTCGTAGGGTGTCTTCCCATGTCTGATGGTAACAACTGATCTGTTCTGGGTGTAGCACGCTGTATAGATGGCTTCTGCCCAAAATTTCTTTGGCAGTCTGGTTGCGTTGAGCATAGTACGGGCTGCTTCTTTTAATGATCTGTTTCTTCTCTCAACTACTCCATTCTGTTGAGGAGTTCTTGCAGCAGATGTCTGGTGAGTGATACCCATCTGGTTGCAATATTCCTCAACCTTCTGGTTTAGAAATTCTGTTCCACGATCTGTTCTGATTGTGGTAACAGAAACTTCCTTTTTCTTGGTGATCTTGTTGAGAAAAGATGGCAGCTTCTCCAGAGTCTCTTTCTTCTTATACAAGAATATTACCCAAGTAAATCTTGAATAATCATCAATGATGACTAGAGTATATTTCCTGCCATTTATACTTAAAGGTTTAACTGGACCAAACAAGTCTAAATGCAGTAACTCTAATATTCTGGTTGAGCTCTGGACAGATTTGCTTGAAAAAGATGATCTGGTCTGCTTTCCAGCTTGACATGCTTCACATATGTGATTCTTGTCATAGGTTTGTTCTGGCAGACCTTCAACTAGTTTCTCTCGTGCAATCTTATTGATTGTTTTGAAGTTGAGATGGCTTAATCTTTTATGCCATAACCAACTCGTTTCTGACACTGTCTTAGTGACCAGACAGGTCTCTATCTGATTGTTCCATTGCACAATATATAGTCTATCCTGCAATATCCCGGTAAGGAGTATCTCATCTCCTTCCTTGTTCTTCACCAGACAGTTGTTAGTGTCAAAAATAATTTGATTACCATTGGTGCAGAACTGACTTACAGAGAATAAATTGTGGCTGAGACCTTCAACATATGAAACATTTGATATGGTGGTCTTGCCAACTTTTATGTTACCATACCCTCTGGTATATCCTTTTGAATTGCATCCAAAAGTGACTTGAGGTCCTGGTTTCTCAATGTAGTCTGTTAGTAGATTCTTGTCGCAGGTCATGTGCTTAGAACATCCACTATCAATTATCCAGATTGTTCCTTTTGCAGCTTTGCTTCTTCTTGCAGTCTTCTGGTCCTGCAGTTAAATAGACTTAGCTACCCTTTATTGTCTGGGTGCTTGGTTATTAGCAAAGATCCCTTTCTGAATCCAGAATGACTTTAAATTGGGAACAGTAAAGTAGTTAGTGATGATATTCCCATTTCCATCAACAGAGGACTTTGATTGAAGAACAGAAGGATAATATCTCTCTGATCCTTTACTTTCTGTTTTCTTCTGTGATGTCCTGTTGACCTTATTTCTGGTCTGTTGATTGGATTCAGTGTAGTAGCCAGGATGTCCTTTTGTTTGATGATATTGTCTGTTACCAGATTGTTTAACCATCATCTTCTGGGGAAGATCTTTCTTATTTTTCAAGTTTATCACATGATCTGGTACTTGTTTCCTTTCTGGTACGAATTTTATTGGACCAGCTACTTCTTCTGAGTGACCTGGATATCCTAATCCAGCAGAGCCTTTCTGTTGTATGTTGATAAGCAACTTGGCACGTTCATCACTCCTGTAGATCATATCTCTACCTTTCTTTATCTTCTCTTCAGCAATGTTATTTCTGTTGATAAGATCTGTGATCTTTGAGTTCAAAGAATGGATCTCACTGTCTTTATTCTTGATCTGTTCTTCCAGATCGATAGACTGGGCTGAAAACTTCGTATTTGCTTCGCTTAGGAACTTTATGGTATCATTCATCTTTTCATTCTCTTTTATAGCTTCAGAGAATAGCTTCTTAATGCTTGTATAGCTTTCAAACATCTCGTTGATTTCTTTCCATGTAACTTCTGGTTCATCTTCATTACCTGAATCAGAATCAGATTTATCTGAAGATTGAGAGTCATGAAAATTTACCTCATTTTGGTCGAGTCCATTGTCTAGGCCCATGTAGCCATTCATCCCATTCATTGTCTGTCTCTCCAGCGTAGAAAGCTTCATCATTTTCTGATGAGCTATCTGTTAAGTGACTTGAGCTGCTGGAGTCCTCTTCTGCTATCATAGCTTTACGTTGAGCTTTAAGTTTTCTGTCTCTCTTAGCTCTTAGTTCTTCTCTCTGGTTTTTGGATAGATCAGGACAGTCTGTCTTGAAGTGACCTGTTCTTCCACAACCATAGCAAGTATAGTCAGCAGGGTTAGTGATTTTGCTATTGCTTTTACTTTCTGTTCTGTTAACAGATTGTTCTGTCTCTTTATTTTTCTGGTATCTATTCTTGTTGTCTTTGTAGAATCTACGATACTTTCTTGATCTGACTTCCATCTTGTCCATCCTTTTAGCAATCAAGGAAAATTCTTTGAGTAGCTTCTCATATCCTCCTTCTGTTGGTGTAGCAGATGATGTTGAATCATCTGATTTGCACTTCGCTTTGAAGGCAGTCTCCTTCTTTGTGTTATTTTCACTCTTCTTGCTGGAGGAGTGATCTGGTCCATGTATCCTTCTGATATCACATTCATGGACAGCCAGATGATCAAAGAGTGCTTCAACAGACAGATCGTTGAAATCAGCACGTAGAGGTTGCATAGCTGAATAGATTTCCCAGCTTGGTGGTAAGGCTCTAAGAATCTTGAGATTCTTCTCTCTCTGTGTGTACTTTTCCTTTTTGAAGGCAGACACTTCAAGTAATACTTCAGTGAACCTGTTCTTCATTTGTTCAATGGTTTCTCCAGGCTTCATTTTGAATTCATCGAACTTATTACATGCTAGGGATAGCTTGTTCTCGATCATAGCTTCAGATCCTAGGCTGAGATCTCTTAGTGCTTCCCACATTTCTTTGGCTGTATCAAGATCTTGAATCTTGGCTAGATGAACTCCTTTCACAGTACTGGAGATAACTCCCTTAGCAAAATCATCAAGATTTGCTTCTCTTCTTTCTTCAGAAGTATACTTTCTGGGGTCTTTCAGTACAGATTCTTTGACTACTCCTGTTTCTGTAATACGAGTAGTTTCTTCTGTAATAGCCAAAGGTCCTTCTTCTATCACCTTCCACATCAAACAGTGATGAGCTTTGAGACACATCTTGATTCTGAAACTCCATTCTCTGTAACCTTGAATGGAAAATTCTTCGCATGCCCTGATAACAGAAGACTCCATAACAGATAAAATGCGGATGATGAAAAGATTTTCTAGATCTATTCAAGTTGACCACGCAGGTATTAACCTTGTGAAACAAAACAATGGTCGTATGAACCACTGCTCTGATACCACTTGTTGGTCCCGAAAGAGCAAGGTTTGGTGTATGGGGGGGGAATAC
>JAPKLX010003262.1:0-11396 GCA_026898415.1 Leonotis leonurus
TGTTGGGAACCCTAAGATTAGTGTTGATGATGGTCTCTCGAAACACACTTAGCTGATCTTTGCTTGAAACTGTTCTCGTGTAAAAACAGATCACTATAGATAAGGTGATTTCTGTTATGGAACAGATTAGGAGATGACTTAAAATGTAAAGGACATATTCCTATAGAAGTCATTCTCAAACTAGAATAGGATGAAAGTCATTGCTCTATGCCAAAGAAAAATCGATCTGCTGTAACAGACAGTGACCAGATCGATGACCAGATCGATACCAACAGCGATGAACCAGAGCGACTGAGTCATCAAACCATTAGCTGACATCATCCTACACATCATATGCACTTGCCACGTCAAGATCAAGGTCCATCCAACAGGTTTTGGAAAGATGATCTACGATTTAAACAAATAAGGAAAGAGACCGTTAACAATCTGATTTCCATAAATCAAAGATTGAGTCAACCTTTCCTATATGGCAAGAACAGATATGATGGAAACCATTGATTGGCAATATACCATCTATCCCACGCCAATCAACAACCGCTAGAATTTAAAATTCAAGGCCTATATAGTTGAAGACAACAATCTGGAAATACAAGAGAACACGCACGAGCTATACTGCAATTATCCTTCAAGTTTTCTGCATTCCAGACTTAGAACTTCAACATCTTGTGATTCTACATCACACCAACCACCTCGATTCAAGTCTGTCTTGTCGAGAGAAAGGAGATCAGCCTGCTAGCTAGTAGTTTTCTAGTGGTAACGTAGAGGTAATCTGTTGTAAAGGGACACGACCCTTCATTCGTGCATAAGTATCATTCTAGGTGTGATTGATACTTGTAACTCGTTCTCCACGAGTATAAAGAAGCAGAGTATCCTAGTAGTGGATAATCTGGTCTAGTTTTGACCAGATCGTGGACGTAGGGATTTCCCGAACCACGTTAAACAACTGTGTGCTTTATATTTCTGCATTCTTTATATTATGTGTTGTTTATTATTCTAACTCTCTGCACTCTCATTCATCTGCATCTCAATCAATCTCCTAAACAATCTGGTTAATACTTAAAGGTTTTCAAAACAAGAGCAATCATTAATCCACCATTATTCCGCACTCACTCTACACTCAGGAGGTAATAAGATCACTCTTATTATCTGTTAAGTGTTTACACTAAGAGAGTAATCTGTTTGGACTAAACCAGCTACTGATCTGTATATCGATCTGGTCAGTCATCCCCAAGCAATTTCGTGTATAGAATAGCTTGAGCTCTCTTATAAATTGTCAAGTAAAACTGAAAAGTTTTTATTTGGTGTATTCCCCCCCCCCCCATACACCAAACCTAGCTCTTTCGGGACCAACAAGTGGTATCAGAGCAGTGGTTCAAACTGACCATTGTTTTGTTTCACAAGGTTAAAACCTGCGTGGTCTACTTGAATAGATCTAGAAAAACCTTTTTCATTCACTTGCATACTGTCTGTTATGGAGTCTTCTGTTATCAGGGCCTGCGAAGAATTCTCAATTCAAGGATATAGAGAATGGAGCTTCAGGATCAAAATGTGTCTTAAAGCCCATCATTGCTTAATGTGGAAAGCAATAGAAGAAGGGCCATTGGTAATTACAGAAGAGACCACTCATATCACTGAGACAGGAGCGGTTAAAGAAACCATACTAAAGGATCCCAGAAAATATACCTCTGAAGAAAGAAGAGAAGCAAATCTTGATGATTTTGCCAAAGGAATGATCTCCAGCACGGTCAAAGGCATACATCTGGCCAAAATCCAAGATTTGGATACTGCCAAAGAGATGTGGGAAGCCTTAAGAGACCTGGCTCTAGGATCTGAAGTAATGATCGAGAATAAGCTGTCTTTAGCCTGCAACAAATACGATGAATTTAAAATGAAACCAGGCGAGACAATAGAACAGATGAAGATGAGATTCACTGGAATTCTCCTTGAGATATCTGCGTTCAAAAAGAACAAATATACTCAAAGGGAGAAAAACATGAAAGTTCTTAGAGCTCTTCCACCAAGCTGGGAGATCTATGCAGCAATGCAACCTCTAAGAGCAGACTTCAATGATCTGTCCACTGAAGCCTTATTTGATCATCTCGAAGGTCATGAGTGTGACATTCAAAGAATTCGAGGACCAGATCATCTGGTCAAAAAGGCAGAAAACAGCTCAAAGAAGGACAAAGAGGTAGCCTTCAAAGCGAAGAGCAAACCAGATGATCCTTCTGAGTCTGCTAATCCAGATGAAGAAAAAGGCTATGACAAACTCTTAAAAGAGTTTGCAATGATCGCCAAGCGAATGGACAAAATGGAGACCAGATCGAAGAAATTCAGACGCTTCTACAAAGATAACAAGAGAAACTTCAACAAGAAGTATGACAATGATCGATCTGATGACAAGAACGAGTCTAAGAAGCAGACTGCTAAAACTACAAAGACTTCTAGCTCTACAGACTACACCTGCTTTGAATGTGGCAGAACAGGTCACTTCAAAACAGATTGTCCTGATCTGTCCAGAAGTCAAAGAGATGAGCTAAGAGCCAAAAGAGATCGAAAGCTTAAAAATGAGCGCAAAGCTATGATAGCTGAACAGAACTCAAGCAGCTCGAGTCATTTCTCGGACAGTTCATCAGAAAATGATGAAGCCTTCATTGCTGACGATGAAGAAAGCTGGAATGAATGCTATGTAGGATTGGACAACGGGCTAGATGAAGTTGAGGTAAATTCTTGCTACTCTAATTCCTCAGATAATGATAATAATCTTGAACAGGAAAGTGAGGATCAAGCAGAATACTCATGGAATGAAATAGATGAAATGTTCAAAAGCTACTCGAGCATCAAGAGATTGTTCAGAGAAGTAGTTGAAGAAAATGACAGATTAAGGAAAACTGATCAGATTCTAAGCACAGCAAACACACAATTTGTCGCCAAAATAAATGATCTGGAAGAACAGATCAAGAGCAAAGACAGTGAAATCCACTCACTTAATTCAAAAGTCAAGGATCTGGTTATCAGAAATAATGTTGCTGAGGAAAAGATCAAGAAGGGAAAGGAAATGATATACAAGAGTGATGAGCGTGCCAAGTTGCTAATCAATATGCAACAAAAGGGTACATCTGGTTTGGGATATCCAGGTCACTCAGAAAAATCTTCAGGAACTATAAGCTTCGTACCAGAAAGGAAGAAAATACCAGATCAAGTGAAAGACTTGAAAAACAAGAAAGGTCTTCCTCAAAAGATGGTCATAAAACAGACTGACAACAAGCAATACCATCAATCGAAAGGTCAACCAGCCTACTACACAAAATCAGATCATGTTCACAACAAAAGGGTCAACAGGACACCACCAAACAATAATGTCAACAGGACAGCACCAGTTAAGAAAGGATTGAAGAATGATAAAATAGAGAGATTTCATCCATCTGAAATACACTCCGTATCTAAAGTAGATAATGAGGGAAATATCATTACCTGCTATATAGCTGTTCCTAACCCTAGAATATTCTGGTTTCGAAAAGGATTGTTTACTAATAATCAAGCACCCAAACGTTGAAAGGGTAGCTAAGTGTAATTAATTGCAGGATCAAAGAACTGCAAGAAGGAGTAAGATAGCAAGAGGAACTATCTGGATTATAGATAGCGGTTGCTCAAAACACATGACGTGTGATAAGAATCTGTTATCAGATTACATAGAGAAACCAGGCCCACAGGTCACTTTTGGATGTAATTCAAAAGGATATACCAGAGGGTATGGAAACATCAGAGTAGGCAAGACCACTATCACAAATGTGTCATACGTGGAGGGTCTTAGTCACAATCTATTTTCTGTAAGTCAGTTTTGTGCTAATGGTAATCAGATTGTTTTTGATACTAACAACTGTCTGGTGAAGAACAAGGAAGGAGATGAAATACTCCTTACCGGTAAACTGCAGGATAGGTTATATATTGTCCAGTGGACAAACCAAATCGAGACCTGCTTAGTCACTAAGACTGTATCAGAAACAAGCTGGTTATGGCATAAGAGATTAAGTCATCTTAATTTCAAATCAATCAACAGGATTGCCAAGGAAAGGTTAGTAGAAGGACTACCAGATCAGGTGTATGATAAAGATCACATATGTGACGCTTGTCAAGCTGGAAAGCAAACCAGATCATCCTTTACAAGCAAAGTAGCTCACTCAACATCAAGGATACTAGAGCTGTTACACCTTGATCTGTTTGGACCAGTCAAACCTCTAAGTATCAATGGGAGAAAGTACACATTGGTAATCATAGATGATTACTCAAGATTTACTTGGGTTATCTTTCTGCTGAAGAAGAAAGAAACCCTAGACAAGCTCCCTGACTTTCTACACAAGATCACCAAACAGAAAGAAATGAGTATAACCTCTATCAGAACAGATCGAGGAACAGAATTTCTCAACCAGAAGATTGAAGCATACTGCAACAGGATGGGAATCACTCATCAGACATCAGCTGCTCGAACTCCTCAACAGAATGGAGTTGTTGAAAGGAGAAACAGATCACTCAAAGAGGCAGCACGCACAATGCTTAACTCTACCAATCTACCAAAGAAATTTTGGGCAGAAGCCATCTACACTGCCTGTTATACTCAAAACAGATCATCCATTACACTCAGACATGGAAAGACTCCATATGAAATATGGAACAACAGAAAGCCTAAGATTTCTTATTTTAGAACTTTTGGCTGTTTATGTTACATACACAATAATGGAAAATCTCAGTTGAAAACCTTTGATAGCAAAACTGACCCTGAAATATTCTTAGGATATTCTGATGTCAGTAAAGCTTATCGAGTTTACAATAAGAGTTCTCATATTGTGGAAGTAACACCTCATGTTGTTTTTGATGAGTCTATTGTTGAGTACAGATCACCAGATGAAAAGCAGACAGACAATCAGGTGACAACCAGGAGGATGAATGATCTATTACTAGAAGATATTCTTATCTGGAATTCTAGGAGTGAGGATGAAGAAGTTATCACTCAACCTGTTGCTGAGGAGATCATACAGCAAGGGGGAATATCACTACCTAACCTGGATGAGAACAGATCATCAACAGAAGACAATGATACAATCACTACAAATGATGCTCAACATCCAGAAGAAAGCCCAGATGAGAATCCATTTCATGCTACGTCAACAGCACACCCTGAATTTGAGGAACCAACAGATCAACCTGATCCTGAGTTATCTGATGAAGAAATGACCAGGAGAAGAAGATGGATACAAAACCATCCATCAGAACAGATCGTTGGGAACCCATCAGATCGTGTGAAGACAAGAAGAATGCATGGAGAAAGTGCATTGTTGAGCTGTTACCTCTCTCGCATGGAGCCTTCTGATGCTTATAAAGCACTTCAAGATGCAGATTGGATAACAGCAATGCAAGAAGAACTCAATGAGTTCAAAAGAAAAGAAGTCTGGTATCTCGTGGACAGACCCAAACACCAAGGTGTAATAGGTGTAAAATGGGTGTTCAAAAACAAACAAGATGAGAATGGTGAAGTAGTCAGAAACAAAGCCAGATTGGTAGCTAAAGGCTATAATCAACAAGAGGGCATTGATTTTGATGAAACATTCGCTCCAGTAGCCAGATTAGAAGCTATAAGGTTATTTCTAGCATATGCTGCTCACAAACGGTTCAAGGTATACCAGATGGATGTCAAAAGTGCCTTCCTCAATGGTATTCTTGAAGAAGAAGTATATGTGGAACAGCCACCTGGATTTGAAGAAGCAGATCCAGATCAGAAAGTATACAGACTGGCTAAAGCAGTCTATGGTCTAAAACAAGCCCCTAGAGCTTGGTATGAGACCTTATCAACCTTTCTACTAGAATCTGGATTCAAAAGAGGATCTGTTGATAAGACTTTGTTCGTTATCAAAGTCAAAGGACATATTCTCTTAGTCCAAATCTATGTAGATGATATTATCTTTGGATCTCAATCTACCTATCTATGTGACAAATTTGCTGAACTTATGAAAAATAAATATCAAATGTCTATGATGGGAGAAATGAGTTTCTTTTTAGGTTTGCAAGTCAAGCAGCTACCAGATGGTATCTTTATTAATCAGACAAAATACATCAACGATCTGCTGATCAAGTTTGGATTAAAAGACAGTAATCCAGTGAAAATCCCAATGCAGACCAATGGGAAAATTGATCCAGATCCCGAGGGAAAACCAGCTAACATCACACAATTCAGAGGGATCATAGGATCACTACTCTACCTAACTGCTAGTCGACCTGACATCACTTTTGCAGTGGGAGTATGCGCTAGATATCAAGCAAACCCCAAAGAGTCTCACATGGAAGCAGCTAAGAAGATACTAAGATACCTTAAGGGAACAGCCCATATAGGATTATGGTATCCATGTGAAGACAATTTTGAGCTAACTGGATATACTGACTCAGATTATGCTGGATGCAAACTGGACAGAAAGTCAACATCTGGTACATGCCAGTTTCTGGGAAATAAACTGATTTCTTGGTTTTCAAAGAAACAAACATCAGTTGCCACTTCAACTACAGAAGCAGAATATATGGCAGCTGGAAGTTGTTGTGCTCAAATATTATGGTTAAGACAACAGCTTAAAGACTATGAGATTGATGTCAAGGACATACCAATCTTCTGTGACAGCTCAAGTGCTATAGCAATTACACAGAACCCAGTGCTGCACACCAGATGCAAACATGTTGATGTTAGACATCACTTCATAAGAGACCATGTTGAAAGAAAACATGTACAGATTGAGAAGATACACACTGAAGTCCAGAGAGCAGATATTCTTACTAAGGCATTACCAGAAGAAAGATTTAAGATGCTTTGTGGAAAACTAGGACTTTTAAATCTTGAAGATAGGAACAGATTGACATAAACCAGATCAATCTCTACATCTCAGCATGGAATCAAAACCAGATCATCATGATCCAGATTGATAAAATCCTACAGGGAATTGAAACCAGATCACTAAGTATATATCAATACAGATTGAGCAAATTCCAACCGGGAGTTATTAAAAGAAAGCAACCAGATTGACCCCAACCAGATTACCTAAAGCCACGTGGATATGGAATTAATATTTCTATTCATTATTATATTACTTGGTTAAGGGGGAAAGGTCAACTATATACGGCAAATAACTATCTATTTTCTGACATTAGATATCAAAATCTTTTATTTTTTGATGATTACTTACAGTAATTGGGAGACGTGATCGAGAATATATATACCAAATCAAGAAAAAGGGAGACAAAAGCCTGCAACAAAGATAACGCGCCATATCACAACCGTTCGATTATAGCGCGTGCATCACACGTTCAAGAGAAACGACTATGGGTTGAAAACCTAGTACATGGAAAGGCGGGAAAACTGAAAAAGGGAAGGATTTCTGAATATCTTATTACTCCTCTTATCTTCTCTTTCGCGTATATAAACTGATAAGGCGTTTCGTGTATCACTCACACATCCATATTTCTCGAAACACTTAGCAAATTTTCTGCCTTCCAAAATTCTCACTTCCTTCGTAAAACTCTCACTCCCTAGCAAAAATGGCTCCCAAATCATCTGTTTTTCTGGAACAAGCAAGTTTTCTGAAACCTTATATTCATCAAGACCTTTTTGCGGTTCTTGACACCTTCGGGTTTCATAAACTGGAAAAGGCATTTAATCTTGTTCGTCAGTGCAAAGGTTTCTCATATCTTTTGTTTTAACTCTTATTCGTATATCTAAATGGTTTTACTCTGTTTCTATTCTTTTGTCTGTAATCTCTGTAAATATTATAGAACTGCATAAACTGCTTTTGTGGCACTTATACTTCACTGATGGAAGGATAGTGCTCACATATATACTACTGTGTTCTATGTAGGTTTCTACAATATTATTACTTCACATCCTGTGCACTTCCTACCCAAGGATGTTGCTGCCTTCTACCTCTCGTGGCAGGGAGAGAGAGGTGGAGATGAGGCCACCATCAGGGTGAGTAAAGGGAATACTGTCAGCAACACCCCCTACAATGTCATCAACCTTATCAACGCTGCTTATAAAGTCAAGGATGAGGGATTAGAACTGGGTGAAATCACTGCAGAACAGCTGCAAGAAGCTGTGGAGATGGTCATGATCGTGCCCATCCATTACACAAACAGGATGTTTGTTCGCTCACTCCTCGCACCAGAGTTCAGGATCCTATTCGAATTCGTTCAGCGAATCTTTCTAAATCACAATGGATCCTATGACCAGGTCACCCCTGAAAAGTTCAGGATATTAGCTGCAGTGGTTCTTGACCTGCCTGTCAACTGGAGCAGGATCTTATACGATCTCTTGGCAAAGGAGGCCAAGATGATCCTATTCGTGAAAGGCAGCTCCCCTGGCATTGAAGTTAAAAGGAGCACACTTCGACATTCCACAAAGATCAGCTTTATGCTGGAATCATTCTTTCCTCACCACCAATGGGATACAGCAGTTGAGTTCAATGCGAAACAGCATTTTCCAAAGGACCAACATCAGATTGAAATGTCGATGGGCATTTCAGCAAATCTGATTACCAGAGCAAAGGACCCTGTAATCTTTAATGCTCTGATGGAGATGGGGAACTCGAATCCCATCTGGATTCCTCCATCTGGTCCAGCAGATCAATCCACAAAATCTAAAGTCACCAAGGAGAAGCCAGCTGAGAGAACCCCATCCAAGAGAGTAACCAGAAGAGCCAGTTCTGTTGATACAGACACTTCTACAGCAGCTCAGCCCAAATCAAAACGCAGAAGGCTTCACAAACTTACTGCCGAGATACAGACCGAAGCCCCTACTGCTGCAGAAACTATAATCCCTCAACAGGAGGTTGAGGAGGAAGAAGTTGTACTGGTTGATGAGCCAGAAGATGTGGAGCCTCTGTCAACAGTACACCCAGATCAGCCCAGGGATTTCTCCCCAGCTCACACGATCAGCTCATCTTCTGCTGAGCCTCTAGAACAAATCAATGAAGAAGATGAAGAAGCAATTGAATCTTCAGATGAAGATGTGGAGAATAAAACAGCTCAATCAGTAGTGCACATGATTGAAGCAGAAGCAGACCGAGCTGTTCTCAGCATATTCCCTGGCATTCAGCTCACACCAGAGAGCTACGATGCAGCTAAGAGAGTCAAACTATTGCTACTGATCAACGACAAGGAGTTCTATGTTTTAGATGCACTTCTTAAAATCAGAACAATTGACCAGCTCAAGGCAGAGGAAGCCACACTGCTCAATATCTTTGAAACTTCATCTGTTGCTGAGCTAAGAGACAGATACTCACAATCCATCCTTGCCATAGCTCAGCTAGAAGCTCAGAAGCTGCAGATCAATCTGAGAGAGATCTATGAGAAAGCTGGAAAGCTAGATTTTTATGACAGCGTGGTCGATGAAGAAGAAGCTGAGCCTACCCCATCTGATGCTCACCAACCGGGTGCAGCAATCAAAGAACCTGAACCAGACCAGGTCATGACTGACACTGGTGTGCAGATCACTGCACCAACACCTGCACCAGCAGAGGAAGAACTCCTTGGACAGAATATAGGAGGCGAGCTTACAAATGACATCCTTACTCCTGCTGCTGCTGCTGCACTTAATGTCCATGTGCAGACATTCACCTTGGAGGACATATTGATGGACCAACATCAATCACTGTCTCATACACAAATCAGAGATCTCATCTCCAAGAAGGTAGATCAGTACATGTATGGCACACTGACCACAGTCCAAGATGAAGCCACCCGCATACTCACAGAATTCAATGACCACCTGAAATCTCACGTTGATCAGGTCGACTCTGATTTGAGGCGAATATGCCGGGTAAAAATTGAAGAACTAAGCAAGAAAATGGACGATGATAGAGCTGCTGCCGAAGAACGCAAAGCTCAGATAGATCAAAATCTGTTTTCCACTAAATTCAAAGTGAAGGAGATGTACAAAATCATCAGTGCCTTTGCAGCCAAAGAAAAAGATATGGTGCACGACATAGTCAAGGAGCAGACTGATGGTCTCACAGCAGACATCGTCAAAGAAGCTAATTCATACACCAGATCACTCCTAAGGCAGTTTGAATCTGATGGCAAAGCCTTTGTAGAAAGGAAGTTACATGACCTGCAATACCCCACATCAGCTCTGATCAAGTCTTATTTTGATGAAACTGCTGACATCAAGGGAGATCAGGAAGAGATCAAAGCTGATCTGGTCAACTCAAAAGCCTCTCTTCAAAAACAGATTAACGATTCTAATCTGAATATCACCTCACTGCTATCACAACGATTAGAATCTGATAAAGAGGTCGCAGAGTTGAAGGCAGAAGTCACTTCCCTCAAGACATTCATTCAATCCTTCATTGATGATGTCGAAAAGGGGGAAGGAAGTGGAAAGAAAAAGCCATCTGCTGTGCAAGAAAAGAAAAAGAGCTTAACAGGATCTGGATCTGGTGCATCAACTGCAAAGAAACCAGCCAGCTCTCCTTCCTTCCAAGCTCAGAAGACTTTTTCTCCAACCAGATCGAGCCAGTCTCAACCTTCCAAGAAAAAGAAAAGAGCCGGATCCAGCTGGTTCTCATCTGCTCCCATACGCAGATCATTGACAAAACAGGGAGAGACCAACTGGGTCCCAGATCACTTGAAGGAAGGATTTGAAGGCTTGAAATATGGATTCATCATGTGTCGCTATTTCCTCAAGGAACCTCTTTACTGTGAGGGGACACCAGATGAAGCCTTCAATCTATACCTTGATCAGAATGATGCAAGGGATCTGGTGGGAGAGATCAGAGCTGCTGCTGCTAAAGCCCAAATCCAGATAACTGCTCCAGAAAGGGAGTTCAGGACCTGTCCTACTATTCCCGGGACAGACCTCCCTGACAAAACCTTTTTGCTAAACTTCATAAATCAGCTAGCAGAAAACAGAGGATATAAGGTGGATGCTGAAGATCCAGATTACATAAGAGTAAGAGAGGGAGTATACGAAAGCGTGCAGCTTATCTCTGATGAGACCAGAGCAAAGATGAAGAAGCAACAAGAGGAGAGAAGAAAAAGCAGATAGTAGTCCTATTTCTTATATCTTTATGATCTGCCTTTTCTTATGTTCTGTTCTGTCTATCTGTAACCTCTCCTGTCTTCTTATCAATATATGAAATCCTTTTTGAGTTTCTGATGACAACACTTTATTGTCCAGAACACATATAAAAATATCCTAAAACGTTATAAACTTAATAACGTAATTTAATCAATCTGGAAAACCAGACCAGATTGATCTGTATAAGCTGATAGGACATCTTTTGTAAAGTGTGGTTTCGACATCATCAACAAGGGGGAAATTGTTGGGAACCCTAAGATTAGTGTTGATGATGGTCTCTCGAAACACA
>JAPKLX010003176.1:0-11496 GCA_026898415.1 Leonotis leonurus
AGAACACGCGCGAGCTATACTATTATTATTCTTCCAAGTATTCTGCACTCCAGACTGAGAGCTTCAACATCTTGTGATTCTACATCACACCAACCACCTCGATTCAAGTCTGTCTTGTCGAGAGAAAGAAGATCACCCTGCTAGCTAGTAGTTTTCTAGTGGTAACGTAGAGGTAATCTGTTGTAAAGGGACACGACCCTTACTTCGTACATAAGTATCACTCTAGTTGTGATTGGTACTTGTGACTCGTTCTCCACGAGTATAAAGAAGCAGAGTATCCTAGTAGTGGATAATCTGGTCTAGTTTTAACCAGATCGTGGACGTAGGGATTTCCCGAACCACGTTAAACAACTGTGTGCTTTACATTCCTGCATTCTTTATTTTTCAGTTGTTTATTATTCTAACCTCTGCACTATCATCCATCTGCATCTCAATCAATCTCCTAATCAATCTGATTAATACTTAAAGGTTTTCTAAAACAAGAGCAATCACTAATCCACCATTATTCCGCACTCACTCTACACTCAGAAAGTAATAAGATCACTCTTATTATCTGCTAAGTGTCTACACTAAGAGGGTAATCTGTTTGGACTAAATCAGCTACTGATCTATATATTGATCTGTTTAGTCACTGCCGAGCATTTTCTTGTATAAGAATAGCTTAAGCTCTCTTATAAACCGTCAAGTAAAACTAAAAAGTTAGTATTTGGTGTATTCCCCCCCCCCCCATACACCAAACATTGCTCTTTCGGGACCAACAAGTGGTATCAGAGCAGTGGTTCAAACTGACCATTGTTTTGTTTCACAAGGTTAAAGCCTGCGTGGTCTACTGTTATGGAGTCATCTGTTATCAGGGCTTGCGAAGAATTCTCTATTCAAGGATATAGAGAATGGAGTTTCAGGATCAAAATGTGCCTTAAAGCCCATCATTGCTTAATGTGGAAAGTAATTGAGGAAGGGCCATTGGCAATTACAGAAGAAACCACTCGTATCACTGAGACAGGAGTAGTTAAAGAAACTGTACTAAAGGATCCCAGAAAATATACTTCTGAAGAAAGGAGAGAGGCAAATCTTGATGATTTTGCCAAAGGAATCATCTCCAGCACGGTCAAAGGCATACATCTGGCCAAAATCCAAGATCTGGATACTGCCAAAGAGATGTGCGAAGCCTTAAGAGACCTAGCCCTAGGATCTGAAGTAATGATCGAGAATAAGCTGTCTCTAGCCTGCAACAAATATGATGAATTCAAAATGAAACCAGGCGAGACAATAGAACAGATGAAGATGAGATTCACTGGAATTCTCCTTGAGATATCTGCGTTCAAAAAGAACAAATATACTCAAAGGGAGAAAAACATGAAAGTTCTTAGAGCTCTTCCACCAAGCTGGGAGATCTATGCTGCAATGCAACCTCTAAGAGCAGATTTTAATGATCTGCCCACTGAAGCCCTATTTGATCATCTCGAAGGTCATGAGTGTGACATTCAAAGAATTCGAGGACCAGATCATCTGTCCAAAAAGGCAGAAAGCAGTTCAAAGAAGGACAAAGAGGTAGCCTTCAAAGCGAAGAGCAAACCAGATGATCCTTCTGAGTCTGCTACTCCAGATGAAGAGAAAGGCTATGACAAACTCTTAAAAGAGTTTGCAATGATTGCCAAGCGAATGGACAAAATGGAGACCAGATCAAGGAAATTCAGACGCTTCTACAAGGACAACAAAAGAAACTTCAACAAGAAGTATGACAATGATTGATCTGATAACAAGAATGAGTCTAAGAAGCAGACTGCTAAAACAACAAAGACTTCTAGCTCTACAGACTACACCTGCTTTGAATGTGGCAGAACAGGTCACTTCAAAACAGACTGTCCTGATCTGTCCAGAAGTCAAAGAGAAGAGCTAAGAGCCAAAAGAGATCGAAAGCATAAATATGAGCGCAAAGCCATGATAGCTGAACAGAACTCCAGCAGCTCAAGTCATTTCTCAGACAGCTCATCAGAAAATGATGAAGCTTTCATTGCTGAAGACGAAGAAAGCTGGAATGAATGCTATGTGGGATTGGACAATGGTCTAGATGAAGTTGAGGTAAATTCTTGCTACTCAAATTCCTCAGATAATAATAATGATCTTGAACAGGGAAATGAAGATCAAGCAGAATACTCATGGGATGAAATAGATGAAATGTTCAAAAGCTACTCAAGCATCAAGAGATTGTTCAGAGAAGTTGTTGAAGAAAACGACAAATTAAAGAAAACTGAGCAGATTCTAAGCACTGCAAACACACAATTTGTTGCTAAAATAAATGATCTGGAAGAACAGATCAAGGGTAAAGACAGTGAGATTCACTCACTTAATTCAAAAGTCAAGGATCTGGTTACCAGAAACAATGTTGCTGAGGAAAAGATCAAGAAGGGAAAGGAAATGATCTACAAGAGTGATGAGCGTGCCAAGTTGCTAATCAATATGCAACAAAAGGGCACATCTGGATTAGGATATCCAGGTAACTCAGAAAAATCTTCTGGAACTTTAAACTTCGTACCAGAAAGGAAGCAAATACCAGATCAAGTGAAAGACTTGAAAAACAAGAAAGGTTATCCTCAAAAGATGATAATGAAAGATGCAAAGAATAGACAGTATCATCAAACAAAGGGACAACCAGCTCACTACACAGAAACAGAGCACATCCAAAGAGCAAATGTCAACAGGACAAAAATTGTCAACAGGACAGCACATGCTAAGAAAGGATTGAAGAAGGATGAAATAGAGAGATATCATCCATCTGAAATTCACTATGTAACTAAAGTAAATAATGAAGGAAACATCATTACTTGCTATATTGTTGTTCCTAACCCTAGAATGTTCTGGATTCGAAAAGGATTGTTTGCTAATAATCAAGCACCCAAACGTTGAAAGGGTAGCTAAGTATGATTAATTGCAGGATCAAAGAACTGCAAGAAGGAGTAAGATAGCAAGAGGAACTATCTGGATTATAGATAGTGGTTGTTCAAAGCACATGACATGTGACAAGAATCTACTATCAGATTACATAGAGAAACCAGGCCCACAGGTCACTTTTGGATGTAATTCAAAAGGATATACCAGAGGGTATGGAAACATTACAGTTGGCAAGACCACAATCACAAATGTGTCATATGTTGAGGGTCTTAGTCACAATCTGTTTTCTGTAAGTCAGTTTTGTGCAAATGGCAATCAGATTGTTTTTTATTCTAACAACTGTCTGGTGAAGAACAAGGAAGGAGATGAAATACTCCTTACCGGTAATTTGCAGGATAGATTATATATTGTCCAGTGGACAAATCAGATCGAGACCTGCTTAGTCACTAAGACTGTATCAGAAACAAGCTGGTTATGGCATAAGAGATTAAGTCACCTTAACTTCAAATCAATCAATAGGATTGCCAAAGAGAGGTTAGTGGAAGGACTACCAGATCAAGTGTATGATAAAGATCACATATGTGATGCTTGTCAAGCTGGGAAGCAAACCAGATCGTCTTTTGCAAGCAAGACAGCTCACTCAACAACAAGGATACTAGAAATGTTACACCTTGATCTGTTTGGACCAGTCAAACCACTAAGCATCAATGGGAGAAAGTACACATTGGTAATCATAGATGACTACTCAAGATTCACTTGGGTCATCTTTCTGCTAAAGAAGAAAGAAACCCTAGACAAGCTCCCTGACTTTCTACACAAGATCACTAAACAGAAAGAGATAAGCATAACCTCTATTAGAACAGATCGAGGAACAGAATTTCTAAACCAGAAGATCGAAGCATATTGCAACAGGATGGGAATTACTCATCAAACATCTGCTGCTCGAACTCCCCAACAGAATGGAGTTGTTGAAAGGAGAA
The DNA here is from genome assembly GCA_026898415.1 of Leonotis leonurus. Taxonomy (NCBI): domain Eukaryota; kingdom Viridiplantae; phylum Streptophyta; class Magnoliopsida; order Lamiales; family Lamiaceae; genus Leonotis; species Leonotis leonurus. Next base: position 3,873 of record JAPKLX010003176.1, read on the forward strand.
ACAGATCCTTAAAAGAAGCAGCCCGTACAATGCTTAATGCAACCAACCTACCAAAGAAATTCTGGGCTGAAGCCATATATACAGCATGCTACACTCAAAACAGATCATCCATCACACTCAGACATGGAAAGACTCCATATGAAATATGGAACAACAGAAAGCCTAAGATTTCCTATTTTAGAACTTTTGGCTGTTTATGTTACATACACAATAATGGGAAATCTCAGTTGAAAACTTTTGATAGCAAAACTGATCCTGGAATATTCTTAGGATATTCTGATGTCAGTAAAGCTTATCGAGTTTATAATAAGAATTCTCATATTGTGGAGGTAACACCTCATGTTGTTTTTGATGAGTCTATTGTTGAGTACAGATCACTAGATGAAAAGCAGACAGAAAATCAGATGAAAACCAGAAGGATGAATGATCTACTACTGGAAGATATTCTTATCTGGAATTCAAAGAGTGAAAATGAAGAAACTATCACCCCACCTGTTGCTGAAGAGATCACACAGCAAGGGGGAACTCTGCACAATCTGGATGAGAACAGATCATCAACCAAAAACAATGAAACAACTACTACAAGTAATGATCAACATCCAGAAGAAAGTCCAGATGAGAATCCATTTCAAGCTATATCAACAGCACACCCTGAATTTGAGGAACCAACAGATCAACCTGATCCTGAGTTATCTGATGAAGAAATGACCAGGAGAAGAAGATGGATACAAGACCATCCACCAGAACAGATCGTTGGGAACCCATCAGACCGTATGAAGACCAGAAGAATGCATGGAGAAAGTGCATTGTTGAGTTGTTATCTCTCTCGCATGGAGCCATCTGATGCTTATGAAGCACTCCAAGATGCAGATTGGATAATAGCAATGCAAGAAGAACTCAATGAGTTCAAAAGAAATGAAGTCTGGTATCTCGTAGACAGACCCAAACACCAAGGAGTAATAGGTGTAAAATGGGTGTTCAAAAACAAACGAGATGAGAATGGTGATGTAGTCAGAAACAAAGCCAGATTGGTAGCTAAAGGCTATAATCAACAAGAAGGCATTGATTTTGATGAAACATTCGCACCAGTAGCCAGATTAGAAGCAATAAGACTATTTCTAGCATATGCTGCCCACAAACGGTTCAAAGTATACCAGATGGATGTCAAAAGTGCCTTCCTCAATGGTATCCTTGAAGAAGAAGTATATGTGGAACAGCCACCTGGATTTGAAGAGGCTGATCCAGATCAGAAAGTATACAGACTGGCTAAGGCAGTCTATGGTCTAAAACAAGCCCCTAGAGCTTGGTATGAGACCTTATCAACCTTTCTACTAGAATCTGGATTCAGAAGAGGATCTGTTGATAAGACTTTGTTTATTATCAAAGTCAAAGAAAACATCCTCTTAGTCCAGATCTATGTAGATGATATCATCTTCGGATCTCAATCTACTTATCTGTGTGACAAATTTGCTGAACTTATGAAAAATAAGTATCAAATGTCCATGATGGGAGAAATGAGCTTCTTCTTAGGTTTGCAGGTCAAGCAGCTACCAGATGGTATCTTTATTAATCAGACAAAATACATCAATGATCTGCTGGCTAAGTTTGGATTAAAAGACAGTAATCCAGTGAAAATCCCAATGCAGACCAATGGAAAGATTGGTCCAGATCCCGAAGGAAAACCAGCTAACATTACACAATATAGAGGGTTCATAGCATCACTACTCTACCTAACTGCCAGTCGACCTGACATCACTTTTGCAGTAGGAGTATGTGCTAGATATCAAGCAAATCCCAAAGAGTCTCACATGGAAGCAGCTAAGAAGATACTAAGATATCTTAAGGGAACAGCCCATATAGGATTATGGTATCCATGTGAAGACAATTTTGAGCTAACTGGATATACTGACTCAGACTACGCTGGATGCAAACTGGATAGAAAATCAACATCTGGTACATGTCAGTTTCTAGGAAATAAACTGATTTCTTGGTTCTCTAAGAAACAGACATCAGTTGCCACTTCAACTACAGAAGCAGAATATATGGTAGCTGGAAGTTGTTGTGCACAAATATTGTGGTTGAGACAACAGCTTAAAGACTATGAGATTGATGTCAAGGAAATACCAATTTTCTGTGACAGCTCAAGTGCTATAGCAATCACACAGAATCCAGTGTTGCACACCAGATGCAAACATGTTGATGTGAGACATCACTTCATAAGAGACCATGTTGAAAGAAAACATGTACAGATTGAGAAAATACACACTGAAGTTCAGAGAGCAGATATTCTCACTAAGGCATTACCAGAAGAAAGATTTAAGATGCTTTGTGGAAAACTAGGACTCTTAAATCTTGAAAATAGGACCAGATTGACATAAACCAGATCAATCTCGATATTCCAGCATGGAATCAAAACTAGATCATCATGATCCAGATTGATAAAATCCTACAGGGACTTGAAACCAGATCATCATGATCCAGATTGATAAAATCCTACAGGGACTTGATACCAGATCACTAAATATATGTCAATACAGATTGAGCAAATCCCAACCGGGAACTATTAAAGGAAAGCAACCAGATTGATAGTTCTCACCATAAAGGAGATTGACCTCAACCAGATTACCTAATGCCACCTGGATATTAAATTAATATTTCTTATTAATTATTCCATTACTTGGTTAAGGGGGAAAGGTCAACTATATACGGCGACTAATTATCTATATTCTGACATTAGATATCAAAATCTTCTATTCTTGATGATTACATACAGTAATTGGGAGACGTGATCAAGAAAATATCTACCAAATCAAGAAAAAGAGAGATAAAAGATTGCAACAAATATAACGCGCCATATCACAATCGTTCGATTATAGCGCGTGCACCACACGATAAAGAGAGGCGGCTATGGGTTGAAAACCTAGTACATGGAAAGGCGGGAAAGCTGAAAAAGGGAAGGATTTCTGAATATTTTATTACTTTTCTTATCTTCTCTTTCGCGTATATAGATTGATAAGGCGTTTCATGTATCACTCACACTTACATATTTCTCGAAACACTTAGAAAATTTTCTGCCTTCCAAAACTCTCTCTTCCTTCGTAAATCTCTCGTTCTTTAGCAAAAATGGCTCACAAATCATCTGTTTTTCTCGAGCAAGCAAACTTTCTGAAACCTTACATACACCAAGACCTTTTTGCGGTTCTTGACACCTTCGGGTTTCATAAACTGGAAAAGGCATTCGATCTTGTCCGCCAGTGCAAAGGTTTTTTTTTATTTATTTAGTTTGTTTAAAATTTATTTCTTATACGTATGTCAAACTGTTTCACTATGTTTACATTCTTTTGCTCGTGATTTCTATCAATCTCAATTGTTAGAACTGCATAAATTGTTTTGTGGCACTTATACTTCACTGATGGAAGGATAGTGCTCACAGATGTACTACTGTGTTTTATGTAGGTTTCTGCAATATTATCACTTCACACCCAGTGCACTTCCTACCCAAGGATGTTGCTGCCTTCTACCTCTCATGGCAGGGAGAGAGAGGTGGAGATGAGGCCACCATCAGGGTGAGCAAAGGAAACACAATTAGCAACACCTCCTACAACGTTATCAACATCATCAACGATGCTTATAAAGTGAAGGATGAAGGTTTAACACTTGGAGAAATTACTGCAGAACAGCTGCAAGAAGCTGTGGAGATGGTGATGATTATTCCCATCCAATACACAAACAGGATGTTTGTCCGTGCACTTCTCGCGCCAGAATTCAGAATCCTATTTGAATTCGTACAGCGAATTTTCCTCAACCACAACGGATCCTACGACTAGGTCACTCCTGAAAAGTTCAAGATCTTAGCAGCAGTAGTGCTTAACCTGCCAGTCAACTGGAGCAGGATTTTATACGATCTCTTGGCAAAGGAGGCCAAGATGATTTTATTTGTGAAAGGCAGCTCCCCTGGCATTGAAGTTAAACGGAGCACACTTCGTCATTCTACAAAAATAAGCTTTATGCTTGCATCCTTCTTCCCTCAACATCAATGGGATACAACAGTTGAATTCAACACAAGGCAACACTTTCCCAAGGACCAGCATCAGATAGAAATGTCGATGGGCATTTCAGCAAATCTGATTGCCAGAGTTAAAGACTCTGTAGTCTTTAATGCTCTGATGGAGATGGGAAACTCGAATCCCATCTAGATTCCTCCATCTGGTTCAGCAGATCAATCCACCAAATCTAAAGTCACCAAGGAGAAGCCAACTGAGAGAACCCCCTCCAAGAGAGTGACCAGGAGGGCCAATTCTGTCGAAACAGATACTTCTACCGCAGCTCAGCAGCCCAAACCAAAATGCAGACGGCTTCACAAACTGTCCGCCGAGATACAGACTGAAGCACCTGCTGCTGCAGAAGCTGTCATCCCTCAACAGGAGGTTGAGGAGGAAGAAGTTGTGCTGGTTGGTCAACCAGAAGATGTGGAACCTCTTTCATCAGTACACCCAGACCAGTCCAAGGACTTCTCCCCAGCTCATACCGTAAGCTCATCCTCTGCTGAGCCTCTAGAACAGATCAATGAGGAAGATGAAGAAGAAATTGAATCTTCAGATGAAGATGTGGAGAAGAACACAGCACAATCTGTAGTCAAAATGATTGAAGCAGAAGCAGACAGAGCTGTCCTCAGCATATTTCTTGGCATCCAGCTCACACCAGAGAGCTACGATGCAGCTAAAAGAGTCAAATTGCTGCTGTTGATCAAAGATAAAGAATTCTATGTTTTAGATGCACTGCTGAAAATCAGATCGATTGACCAGCTAAAGGCAGAGGAAGCCACACTGTTGAATATTTTTGAAGTCTCATCAGTTGCTGAGCTAAGAGAAAGCTACACACAATCTATACTAGCAATCGCTCAGCTAGAAGCTCAGAAGCTACAGATTAATCTGCGAGAAATCTATGAGAAGGCTGGAAAGGTAGCATTCTATGACAGCGTGGTTGATGAAGAAGAAGCTGAGATTCCATCTGATGCTCACCAACCGGGTGCAGCAATAACAAAACCTGCACCAGACCAGCTCATGGCTGATACTGGTGTGCAGATCACGACCCCACCTGCACCAACTGGAGGGGAACCAGCAGAGGAAGAACTACTTGGACAGAATATCGGAGGCGAGCTTACCAACGACATCCTCACTCCTGCTGTTGCAGCTGCACTGCACGTACATGTGCAGACTTACACCTTGGAAGATATATTGATGGACCAACATCAATCCCTATCTCATACACAAATTACAGATCTCATTTCCAAGAAGGTGGATCAGTATATGTATGGCACACTGACCACAGTCCAAGATGAAGCCACCCGCATACTCACAGAGTTCAATGACCACCTGAAATCTCACGTTGATCAGGTCGACTCTGATCTGAGGCGAATATGCCGGGTGAAGATTGAAGAACTGAGCAAGAAAATGGATGATGATCGAGTTGCGGCTGAAGAACGCAAAGCACAGATTGATCAGAGTCTGTTTACTACAGAACTCAAAGTGAAGGAGATGTACAAGATCATCACAGCCTTCGCTGAAAAGGAGAAGGATATGGTGCATGACATAGTGAAGGCACAGACTGATGGGATAGCAGCTGATGTTGTAAAGGAAACCATCTCCCACATGAAGGCTATGTTCAGGGAGTTTGAGGTTAATGGAAAGAATTTTGTTGAAAGCAAGCTCAGCGAACTGCGATATCCCACAAAAACAATGATCGACACTTACTTCAACGACTTTGGGATAGTCCAGGAAGATATTGAGCACCATACAACAGAACTCGCCAACATCACCAAAACTTTCCAAAAGCAGATTGATGATTCAAATCTCAACATCACATCTCTGCTTACTCAGAAAGTGGAGACTGATAAAGAAATGGCAACAATGAAAGAAGAGATCACTTCCCTTTGAGCCCTTGTCAGTATGCTTATTGCTGATGTCGAAAAGGGGGAAGGGATTGGGAAGAAAACAAAGCCATCTGCTGCGCAAGAGAAGAAGAAAGAACAAGTAGCTGAAGAGAAAAAGAAAAGCCTATCAGGATCTGGATCTGGTGCATCAACTGCAAAGAAACCAGCTCGAGTCATACCAGATCGACCCAGCCCTGCCAGCTCTCCTTCATTCCAAGCACAGAAAACCTTTACACCAAGCAGATCAAGCCAGTCCCAACTACCCAAGAAGAAGAAAAGAGCAGGATCCAGCTGGTTCTCATCTGCCCCTATTCGAAAATCTTTGACCAAACAGGGAGAAACCAACTGGGTCCCAGATCACTTGAAGGAAGGGTTTGAAGGTTTAAAATATGGATTCATTATGTGTCGTTACTTCCTCAAGGAACCACTTTACTGTGAGGGGACACCAAATGAAGCCTTCAATCTATATCTTGATCAAAACGATGCAAGAGATCTGGTGGAGGAGATCAGAGCAGCAGCAGACAAAGCCCAGATCACAATAACAGCTCCAGAAAGGGAATTCAGAACCTGTCCCAACATCCCTGGGACAGATCTTCCTGACAAGACTTTTCTACTAAATTTTATCAATCAACTAGCAGAAAATAGAGGATATAAGGTGGATGCCGAAGACCCTGATTACATAAGGGTAAGAGAAGGAGTATACGAGAGCGTCCAACTTATCTCAGACGAGACCAGAGCAAAATTGAAGAGACAACAAGAGGAGAAAAGAAAAGGCAGATAGACTTATTTCTCTTATCTTTATGATCTGCTTTTCTTATGTTTTTTGTTTTGATCAATCTGTAAACCCTTTTGTCTCTAATATATGAAGCTTTTCTTGAGTTTCTGATGACAACATTTTATTGTCCAGAACACATATGAAAATATCCTAAAACGTTATAAAATTAATAACGTACTAAAATAACACTAGATATCAGACCAGATCGTTCATTATAATCTGATAGGATATCTTTTGTAAAGTGTGGTTTCGACATCATCAACAAGGGGGAAATTGTTGGGAACCCTAAGGTTTAGTGTTGATAATGGTATCTCGAAACACACTTAGCTAATTTAGAACATAATCTGTTCTTCATGTAAAAAACCAGATCACTATAGATAAGGTGATTTCTGTTATAGAACAGATTAGGAGATGACTTAAAATGTAAAGGAGATGTTCCTATAGAAGTCATTCTCAAACTGGAATAGGATGAAAGTCAAAGCTTTATGCCAAAGAAGAATTGATCTGCTGTAACAGACAGCGACCAGATCGACGACCAGATCGATGCCTACAGCGATAAACCAGAACGATTGAGTCATCAAACCATCAGCTGACATCATCCTACACATCATATACACTTGCCACGTCAAGATCAAAGTCCATCCAACAGGGATTGGAAAGAAGATCTTCGTTTAAACATATAAGGAAAGAGACAGTTAGCAATCTGATTTCCATAAATCAAAGATTGAGTCAACCTTTCCTATATGGCAAGAACAGATATGATGGAAACCATTGATTGGCAATATACCATCTATCTCACGCCAATCAACAACGACTAGAATTTCAAAATTCAAAGCCTATATAGTTGAAGACAAAATCTGGAAAATATATAGAACACGCGCGAGCTATACTATTATTATTCTTCCAAGTATTCTGCA